>JANQAP020025077.1:0-10622 GCA_026874005.2 Erythroxylum coriaceum | reverse complement strand
TGTAGTATTTTGAGCATAACTTTTGAAATACTGAACTAAATTGAATGATCTTGGTGTCATTAGAAACTTAAGACAATAGGAAACATTTTTTTAGAGAAAGTGTAGCCAAATTACTTCATTTTCTTTGTCAGAATGAACAATAAAAATAGACCCGAAGGTTTGGAATTTTGGAGAATTTCTAAGAAAGAATGAGAGTTTGGATATTATATGATTATATAATGTTAGAATAACATTAGTGAATGACTTGTTGGTATTAAAGCACCAAATACATGTGTATAATGGAAATGTAAAGGTTCGTGTGATTGTAGTTATGGTTCAAAGGAAATGAGTAACGGGTACTAAATAGAAGTGAATGAGAGTTGGTTACTGTGAGAACTAATAATTCTAAAAATGGAATGACGAGTAATTGAGTTATAAAATGAGAATGTGGATAAAATGTGAAATTTGATAATATACCCAGGATTGTCATTGAGCATGCATTGTTCATAGTCCATATACACATTTGTGCATAAATGAATACTTAAGATTGTGCAATTATTAATGTGTGTGTAGTGTATGTATTGCATAATATTGATGTGCCGGATAAAATGTCCGCATCCAGACATTTCCAGATCTTGGAAGCAAATGCTAATCTGGAGTGTACTGTGAGTCGACCTAGACGGTCTCATTTCATTGTTTGTTACGTTTTCAATTTCTGCATTGAATTATTACTGATGTGAATGTAATTGAGATAATTCCAAAAATTAATGGTCCGAGGAATTTGACAAATGTGAGAACATTGGAAGTGCTCCTTATATGTGAATTTGATGAAATATGTGTTTTCTCAACTTAAATGTTGAATGCCAGACCAAGTTTTGAAGAAAAATGTGAATGTGTATATGAATGAAATATGTGTATTCTCAACATAAATGTTGAATGTCAGACTAAGGCCTGATGATATGTGAAAGCGAATATAATTGTGGGATTATGAGCACTTTTAATTAACTGAATATATGTGATGCATTTCATTACATGAATGCATGAAACATAAAGGCTGTTGTGAGCTACTAAGGGATATGGGACATTATTCGATACAACTCGGTATCCACTAAGGGATATGAGCTGGAAATAAAAGAGGCACTCGGTCACAACAATAATAAAAGAAAGTGAATCTCATGAGCACTGTATATGCATATGATAGGTATAGTTTAAATAGTTGACTGATTTCTGAATGTGATATGTGCTGAATGTGAAATGTGAAATGAATGACCAAGTGATATGCGATGAGATATGATTATCAATGAAATGATGTGAATTATATGATTATATGAATTGTATGTGTTATGTGATCGAGTGAGCCATCGAGGATGGTCACTCATTGAATTTGCAAAATTCACCCAAAATTAACAATATTTTTTCAGGCTCAAGAGTCACTCTATTAGACAAATTGGAGTATAGCCACTGCATTCAAGTAAGAGAAAGAGTTCGGGATCAGTTCGCATCTACATTAGTATTTTCTTATTTTTATATCGAATTGAGTCTTCCACAATTATTATAACATGTATATTTGAATATTTCTGTTTTGTAATAACTTTCCATAATGGAAAGGTTTGTAAATGAGATTGATCTTGAGTGTAATAATACTAAATGTGATTTTGATGTTATTAAAGAAAAGAATGGGCCCAATTTGATTATTGATTTCTGCATATGTGTGTTGTAAAATAAAAAAATTTGTAACGAGATTTTACTGACTGACTGTGCTAGCATGCCACCCTCGCGGGGTATGTCCTCGAACATCACTCTGGATGTGAGGTATGTGTGTTACGAGAGTGGGGTACTACGGATATGGGCCACTAAAGAATCTAACAATCTCCCATTTGGCCTATGTTACGACTTGATGATTCAACAATAAAACTTTAAGTGCACACAATACATGGAATCGATCAAGTCATCCTTAATTGAATTAAGATGATGGGATCATGGCAGTCACAAGTTACACAACATGATTCCTTCCATATATCACATAATCAACTCAACTCATATAACCTTAAGTGGGTAATTTTGTAATTATTATCTCACAGAAGCAATTATTGTATACAACATAATATGGATAACAAGTAAATGAGCAAAAATATGACTGTAATTGAATTCACAAGTGTCACGACAATTCGAGCAAGACTATTATATGTATGTATACATGTCAAAATACTATGCTAACAAAGACTTATCTATAATGCTCATCCGTTCAACATGGATAACAAATATTTTGGGTGGTAAGCCTTTAGTTAACATATCCGCTATCATTAGATTTGTACCAATATGCTCAATTGACACTTTATATTTTTGCACTTCTTCTTTCACAAACGAGTACTTCAAATCCATATGTTTCGTACCCTTTTAATACTTGTCATTCTTAGAGAAGAAAACGGATACGGAATTATCACAATAAATTCTTAACGGTCTAGCAATACTATCGACAATGCCAAGACCTAAGATAAATTTTTGCAACCACAATCTATGAATTGTGGCCTCAAAGCATGCCACAAATTTAGTCTCTATAGTGGAAGTAGCAATGACGAACTGTTTTCCACTTTTCCACGAAATTTCTCCTTCAGCTAATAGGAACATATAACTAAATGTAGATTTCCGTGAGTTTACACAATCAGCGTAGTCTGAATTTGAGTAACCTATCACTTCGAGATGGGTTGATTTTCTATATGTGATCATATAGTCCTTTGTGTCTTGTAAATATCTAAGGACTTTGCAGCTTTCCAGTGGTCCATTCCAAGATTGCTTACGTTCCAAATCGTTTTGTGGACATTACATTTGACTAAATTTGTCCCTTTTCTGAATTGGAATTATCCTTGCGGAGCACTTTTTCATTTTAAATCTTTCTAATACTTTCTCGATATAACCTTTCTGAGATAATCCTAACAATCCTTGTAATTTGTCACGGAATAGTTCTATTCTGATCACATAAGATGTCTCACCCATATCTTTCATTTCGAAATTATTAAAGAGAATATTCTTTACATCATGTAATAAAACCATATTATTAGCAGCAAGAAAGATATCATCAACATATAAGACTAATATAATGAACTTGCTCTCACTGATCTTCATATAGATACACCGATCAATAGTGTTCTCTACAAAATTGTAAGATGTAATGGTATCATTAAACTTAAGATAACATTGTCGGCAAGCTTGTTTAAGTCTATATATTGACTTCTTTAATTTACATACTAACTTGTCCTTTCCTGTGGTTTTAAAACCTTCTGGTTGATCCATGTACGCTTCTTCTTCCAAATCACCATTTAGAAAAGTGATCTTTACATTCATTTGGTGAAGCTTTAAATCAAAATGAGTCATTAGGGCCATAATAATTCTTAAAGAGTCCTTCTTTGAAACTGAAGAGAAGGTCTCTTTATAGTCAATGCCATCCTTTTGAGTATAACCTTTGGCAACAAGTCTGACTTTATACCTTTCAATGTTGCCTTGTGAGTCACATTTGGTCTTAAAGACCTATTTACAACCAACTTGCTTTGCACCTTCTGGCAACTTAACTAATTCCCAGACTTCGTTGTCATCCATTGATTTCGACTCTTTTTTCATAGCATTGAACCATTTTTCAGAATTATTACATTCCATGGCTTATTTGAATGAGACTGGATCCTTATCAGTGCTCAAGTCACATTCATGTTCAAGTGAGTAAACTTCATAGTCACTTAAAATAACTGGCCTTCTCTTCCTTACAGACCTTTGTAATGCTACTTCTTGTGGCATCACTTGATCATTTGTAACTTGAACATCCTTAGTTGTTCTTTATTAATATGCTCAATTTGTGGAATTGGAACAGTAATTTGTTGTTCCAGTATGTTGCGTATCTGTGATGCAATAAGAGGAATAACAACTAGTGGGATCGCGTTTGATGTAGTAGTTTCTACTCGACTCTCGTGAATATCCACTTTTCGTGGTTCTCCACTCCCACTGATTTGACCATTTTTAATGAATTGAGCATTACCAGACTTAACTATTCTCGTACTATGGTTTAAGACAGTAAAATCTGTACCCCTTTGACTTTTCAGGATAGCCGATGAAATAACCACTAACAGTTCTTGCATCAAGCTTCTTTTTATGTGGATTATATATCCTTACTTTTGCCGAACAACCCCAAATGTGAAGGTGTCGTAAACTAGGTTTCCTTCCTAACCACAGTTCATAAGGTGTCTTAGGAACTGCTTTACTAGGAATCATATTAAGTAGATACGCAGCAGTCTTTAATGCATGCATCCACAATGATAACGGTACAGTACTATAACATACTCCTAACCATATCTATAAAAGTACAATTCCGCCTTTCAGCTACATCATTTTGTTGTAGTGTACCAGGCATTGTGTATTGCGCACATATGCCTCGACTTGCAAGAAACTTTGCAAATAGACCTAGACATTGTCCACTTTTATCAAATTTTCTATAATATTTGCCACCTCAATCGGACCTCACTATCTTTACTTTTCTATCTAACTGCCTTTCTACCTCATTAATGAACACCTTTAAGATGTCCACAGACTGAGATTTTTTATGCAGCAGATAAATATAACCATATCGTGGGAAGTCATCAATAAAGGTAATGAAATATTTTTTGCTACCCCAAGAAGGAACATCGAAAGGACCACATATTTCAATATGTATTAATTCAAGTAATTCATTACTTCTTGTGGTTGGATGCTTTGATATATGTTTGGTTGCTTGCCTTTAATGCAATCCATACATACATCCCATTCAGTAAAATCCAATGGAGGTAAGATTTCATTTTTCACCAACCTCTGTACCCTTTTCTTGGATATATGACCTAATCTTTTATGCCACAAAAAAGTAGAACATTCATTTTTTGCACTACGTTTACTTCCTATAATATGATCGACATGAAACAGAGATTCAACAAAATCAACATCAAGATTGAAACGATATAAACAATCAATTAAAGTACCAAAAGTATAATAGCACTTGTGTTTATACAATGAAAAAACATTGTTTCCTATCTTAACTTGAAATCCTACATCATCCAACTTTGCAATAGAAACTAAATTCCTAGCACATTCAGAAATATAAAGACATTTTTCTAAATCCAGGTAACACCTAGTGTCCAAGATCAATCTGTACGTCCCATTGCCCTTTATCCATGCCTTCATTCTATTCCCCATATATAAGAACTTTTCAGTTATGTTTATGGTTTGGATTGAAAGGAATCCCTATTTAATATATGACACATGAGTAGTTGCACTAGAATCTAACCACTAGGTATTATTAAGCACTTTAATAAGATTTGATTAAAAACATACTGAGATATAATATGTACCTTTCTTTTCGAACCAAGCCTTTCTTTTAGGGCAATCCTTCTTGAAGTAACCAGGCTTGTTGCAGAAGTGGCACCTCTTATCTTTATGGATTCGTCCCTCATTAACTTTGCTGAGAGCTTTGTCCTTATCTTTGCCTTTCTTTCCTGGTTTGTTCTTGCTGCCACTAGCTCTTGGATGAAATGTGAGATGAACGAAGTGCTCCTTTATTTTCTTCAATCTCCTTTCCTCCTGAACCAACATGGCCTCAATCTCTTGAAGGTTCCATTTTTCTTTAATAGTGTTGTAATTCACTTGAAAATGGCTAAACTCTAGAGAAAGTGAGTTGATAATGAACTGTACCAAAAAGGACTCACTCACATTCATACCCATGGATTTCAGCTTTGCAGCTAGGTTTGACATGTGAGTTACATGATCGTGAATGGGCTGTGACCAGTCAAACTTTTTGGTCGTTAGCTCACTCATTAAAGTCCCTACTATGGACTTGTCAGCTATATTAGATTGGGAGTATTCCTTAAGCTTCAACATGGACTCCTTTCCATTATTCGTCTTAGGCATTGATGGCTTCACATTTTCTGCGATTGTCATTTGCAACAAATTCAAGCTCAGCCTGTTGGACTGTTCCTAAGCCTCATAATAAGACTTGTTAACCTCAGAACTAATCTCAGTTATGGTTGTGGGCCTTGCGTCTGAAACTATGGCCAAGTCCAAATCCATTACACCCAGTTGGAATTGGATTTGTTCGGACCAATCCGCATAATTCAGACCATTGAACTTGATCAAGCCATTTCCTAAAGCGAACAAATTAGTAGATGCTGCAAATACAACATATATCCTACGCATTAATGCTTTGAGTAGAATTAAATAGATTCATACAATAACAAACTTTAATATTTATATAGTTAAGTCCACCTTTAGGTGATAATTAAACATATATCCGCAATCCATGATGATGCTAACATACATATACACACTTTGATAGACAATCAATCATATTCAAGTTAGTATGCATGTTATCTTTGGATATACAAACATATTCACCAAGTAGGTCGATAAGTCTCTTTAATGTTATTAATTATAAGCAATGGTCCACTTTTGGGTGACCTCTTAGCGTTATAATTAATAATCTCAATTGTTCAGTTCAACCTTTATGTCATTTTAATAGCATCATATCAACATAAATAGTAGAAACATTCACAATTAAATATTTAATATTTTCAAGATATGCTACTTTAGTGACTAACAAGCTTTCTATGCAATAAACATTTAATTGGACAATTATCATACATGACAAAATTTAATTTAATTAGTTTGGTCACTTTGGCGACTAACAAACTATTCTAAATTACCATTATGTCATGTAGCACATTCAACATATAATAAGAAAATTTAATTCCAAACATTGCATAATATAAAATATTCAAAATACCAAATAAAACATATAATATGGCACTAATTTTAAAAATTATATTATGCATAGAAAATAACTCAATAATGAATTAAACAATCCATTATGACCCATCACAAAATTGTTTTACTTAGGGTCAAAGTCCATAATTTAAAGTTCTTATAATATAACCCAAATTTAAAAAATCTATAAAGTTAGGCCAAAATCATTTAATAACCCAATCTGATTCTCTAATGGCCCAAAGGTCTAAAAAACCAGCCAAAATATGAGCCTTGGGCCAAAGAAACCCGTCTGGAGAGTGCACGTGCCAGTGTCTTCCAGCATGTGGGCAAAGGCTCCTTTGCGTCAGATGTCACGCACCCCATCTTCCTCCTTGCGCCGACTGGTTTCTGCGTGTTTTTTTTTAATTATTTTGTTCTTGTTCATGGGTTCTCTCCATACCAAAAGCCATCCCAAACCCTTATAGCCAACAGAAACATGTCTTTATAATAACAGAAACATTATAGCAACAGACACAGAAAACTCGAATTGGTTCAAGAAAAATCACGGTAAGAACCAACCTTTTGTTTCAAGAACTAAGCCTTTCATTTCTTTTCAACAACTATAAACATAAGTAGTAACGATTTCATCCTTTCCAAGTTGAAACATCCAACAACACAAAATAAAACTTAAGAAAACGATGAAACCACCGTTAACACCGGAAAACAAGTTCAGAAATGTATGGGAATATTATGGGAATATAATAACAAAATCAGAAGTTTGCGGTTTGTTCCATTACAATACAGAAAACAACCATGCCAAAAACGAAATGAGTAGTTATTGACGGCAGATCACAAACAATGCAACATCGTGGCTCTGATACCAATTATAAGACAATTATGGATCGATTAATAATATTGTAAACCAAACCTAAATCCATGATGTTTGAAGTTCTTGATGAAATTTATTCCGTTTCTTCCTTTCTTCTATAAATCGTTTCTGCAATGGTTCAGAAACGTTGTTGTGCATTTTCTAAAACATGAATAATGTTTATATATGTTTCTATTGTTGCATGGGATTTTTAAAGGAGAGAGGGAAAGGATTTTGGATCCATTTGAGCCCAACTCTTTAAGACCTAATAACTATAATCTTAGGCTCTTTTCCATTGAACTCAAATTCATAAGTGACATGGGCCACTAAAGAATCTAACATCGTATAATAACATTTATCTGATTGTTGACAGCCTGAAAATGTTGGAGTAGCATTTCACCAGCGTGGTGAAGAATCTATAGATCACGAGCTTATTGACAGGAAGGTTTTTGAAGAAAATTTTGACAGTGTTCTAAGGGAAGAGGTTGAAGAAATTGGAGTACCCTGGACATCTGTTGTAAGATGCCGTGTTACAAGAATAATGCTTTTTTCTTGGTTTATTTGTCTATAGGGATATTTCAATGAGTTGCATTTCCTGTAGATAAAATTTAGCCAGGATCAACAATTTGGGTGACTTCATAAAGAAATAATGCTCAGTATTTAATAGGTTTTCCTTTGATGGAGATTACAGGATTTACTTGGATAATGTATTCTAAAATTTGATCTAAATTTTTTTGCAGTGCAGTTCACTTTTTATAGGTGTAACTCGCAGAGTTTTGAACGTTAGACCTGTTGCCTTTTTCTTCGTCAAATGCAATCTGCCGTCGAAAGATATCCAACAATTGTATTCTAGTGCACAAGATGGCTTTGAATCAACTCAACTTTATACAGTTACAATGGTTAGTTTCAATGTTCTGCACTTCCTTCAGACTTCCCCTAACGATTCATTTGCCACGAACATATTAAATCTAATTGGAAAGTTGTGGTGGCACGAAACTGGTCAGATCAAACATTCTGATGCAATCTGAATGTGGACTGGGTGGAATACATGAAAGTGCTCAGCTTTTTTTTCTTTGGTTCCTTTTTGGTAACAAAAAGAAGTCGATCAGTTTAGTTGTGAGGTCTTATTCATAACATATTTCAGCAATTGTTCTGTTCAGGTAGAAAGTGAACTTATTCCAAGCTGTTGATTTATGTTTATTCTGTGATCAGGATGACTTGGAAAGCATGGTTCCGAAGATGCCTAGTTGCCATCAAGGTGGATTTGCTCTCTACAAGATGATGGTAGAAGCTTTAGAGAGTTTCTGATAACTGGTCCCTATCAGTCTCAATATGTCAGACTTTCTATAGGCGTGTACATTAGCATTTTCAGTTTTACATTCTTAAACTTGGTGAAGAAATGGAATACGAATGACGTCCAACTCTCTTTGCCCTGGAGATTTGGAACTTGATTAACTTCCAACTCATCATCATCATCATCAAATGTAAAAGTAAATCGGTGTCGTATTGTACGAAGCCCCTTTTGGTTCTTGAAGCGGTTTGATTGGGAAATAGCAGCCGCATGTAAAAGTAAATGCAGTTCAGTGTATCCATTTTTTCTACTAAAGGATGACAATTTTTGTAAACCTAGTTCAACTTGAGGCTAGCAAAGAATCTCGGATTAATCTGGATGAAAATAAATAAAAATAAATTTTAAAAAGATATTTTGTTATTAAAATTTTAATTAATAATCTATTTTTAAAAATTAAATAAATTGAGTTGTGTCTTTAAGTCTATTATATTTATATATATATACATAAAAATAAATAAAAATCTTTTCATATTGCTTATAATTTTACCATCACATCATAAACTAAGAAGTATTTTTATTTAAATGTGTTAAGTTTTAACTGAAGTTCACACCTTTTTTTTTTATAGCATGATATCCAATATTTATATATGTAGAGTGAACTAGATCATAAGAAAGATAATCAAATTTTGGATGGATTGAAAATTCCAAAGTCACATATTAAAGTCATTACATCTATTTTTTGAATCGAAAAGTCATTACATCTATATTATCACATAGATAACTACAAAGAAACATATAAATCTATGCACTATTTGCATAATGTCATATACAATTAGTCAAATCTGTCAAATCTGTGAATAAAATTTTGGGAAAGAAACTAATATCTTCAATGTAGTTTGTTGAGTCTCTATTCAGCATAAGCAACTCTTCAGCGAATGGCTCGATCCAGGCTTTGCCTCCAGAGTTGTTAACATAAGACGTTTGTGTGATATGTTCAGGTTCAGTAGTAGATAAAGAATTAAAAAATGGGCATGTGGCTTCATCAATGGCTGTTGTTGTTGTGTTATATTTAGGTACAGCAGTAGAAGAATTAAAAATCGGGCATGTTGCTCCGTAAGTGTGTGTTGTTATTGTTGTCGCAGTATTGTCGATGTTGTATATGTCCACTGGTTCCAGAGCTGGTTCTACAAGTAGTGTATTAGAACATTGTGAATTTCCAAAATTGCAGATTGTTTGAGAGCCGAAGGGTTTTGCTTCAGTAATGTTGTCAGTCTGTTCCAAGCTTGGTAATGTTGTTTCAAGATCTTGAAGCAGCTCATCAAAATTAAACGAGATATTCCATTCATCAGCATCAACATCAACATCACATGCAACAGCACTAGTGGTGGAAGAAGGAAATACGACATCAGCTCCATCAACTTGTTTGATTGCAGAATTTGGGTAATTAATCCTTATAAAACCAAATCTGTCTTCTTCAAGTAGAGATGAGGGTTTTGGGGCTTCTGCAACAATATCATTGTTGTTCCTCTTGTTTTGGAGTTTTGTATCAGTAATGTCTTCTGTTTCTTCCGCCTTTCTCTTCCAACAATTTGGCTCTCCCATCATCATTCCTCCTGTTGTTGCTGTTTGTCTCCAGGGCAGCCAATCCTCCTGTTGCGCAGGTGCAGCAATGTTCCTCTCTCTAATAGCAGCAGGTTGGTTGTTTCTCAATCTACAGAGGACGGTGTTGTTGTT
>JANQAP020025066.1:0-10622 GCA_026874005.2 Erythroxylum coriaceum | reverse complement strand
ATGAAGATTTAGAATCAAGACATAGGCAATAGGGAGGCATGTTAATAGTATAGTATATATGGGCATCCTTCTTATGTAATATATGATCATTAAGTCTACCTTAAATTATTATGAATATGTTAACTATTTGGTTAGCTATAGAGGAAAATCATTCATAAAAAATGATACTTTCTCTAACACTTACAATTTGGAGTAGAGAAGTCACCAAAATTTATCTCAGAAGGAGCAAAGAATTAGAGTAGGCAAATATATAGGACTACTTAGATTCTAGAAACAAAGAAATATATTTCAATAACTACCATCTTCACAGGATAAGAGGTAAAAGAGAAGTTCAAGAAATATATGTCTTTCATCGATGCAAATTTGGATAATTTGGGGAAACTTGAGTCTCATATGGGTCAACATAATAAGGTATTATATTCATATTTTGAATTTATTCATAAATTAGAGTTATAAGTGAACAAATTGGCCCATGTGGTAAGTGAAAGAGGTTAAGACAAGTTTCTTAGGAGCACAGAGGTAAACCCAAAAGAGAGGGTGTTAGCTATTTTACTGAGGAGTGATTAAACACTTGATGTTGTAGCCAGTAAAGAAAAGGAATTGTAAAAATTGAACAATTCTAAGGCAAAGGACAAGAGGAATGAAGTTCAAAGTTTAGACTAGGTGAACAGTACAACAACAATGCCTCAACCTATCATCAAATCCTATGTGCCACCTACTGAATACCTTCAGAGGTTAAAAAAGAAGGATGAGGATAACTTCAAGAAATTTCTAGATAGTTTCAAGACGTTACACATCAACTTCCCATTTGCAAAAGCAGTAGATAAATATTATCCTATGCAAAATTTAAAGGAAATTATCTAAAAATAAAAATAAACTTGAGGAGTATATTATTATACCTTTAACTGAGGAGTGTAGTGTAATATTGCAAAATAAACTACCTTTAAAGTTAAATGATTCAGGGAGTTTTATAATTCCATACCATTTTAGTGCTTCTAATATTCATAATTTCTTAAGATTTTTTAAAGTAAATCATCTAAAAATAAAAATAAAATCAAGGAGTATATTACTATACCTTTAACTGAGGAGTGTAGTGTAATATTGCAAAATAAACTATCTTCAAAGTTAAAAGATTCAGGGAGTTTAGTTTTATAATTCCATACCATTTTAGTGATTCTAATATTCATAATTTCTTATGTGATTTAGGTGCAAGTATTACTTTTATCTGTTTTTAAGAAGCTTAGAATATGAGAGCTTAAGCTAACAATAGGGCTACTCTAATTAGTTGAAAGGTTTATTAGGTACCTAATTGAAGTAGTAGAAAACCTAACTGTTGAAGTAGGAAAACATTTTTCCTATGGGATTTTTGGTAATAGATATAAAATATGAAACTAAGGTTCCCATCATCTTGAGGAGACCGTTTATGGATACTAATGGGGTACTAATTGATGTGCCCCAAAGTAGCTTGACATTTAGGATTGGCAATGAGAAGGTGAAGTTCAACACTTTTAAGACCTTAAAAGGACATCTTGCCCTTGATGATACTTATTATAGGATGAATATTATTAACTTTATTATACATGATGAATTACCTAAATTTATTTATGATTATTCTTTAAAAGCATGTTTAACTTGAGGACCTAATAAAATATAGGAGGATCCTAATATGATGGAGTGTGCTTTTAGGTTGGAAGGAGAGGGTTATAGACAAGTTTTTCATTTTTTTAAGGACTTAAGAGGAGATAAACCTAAACCCGACCATTTATAAAAGAAGCACTTAGGCTTGATTTGAAGCAATTACCTTATCACTTGCTTTATGCATATTTAGAAGAAAATAATATTTATCATGATATTATCTATTCTTCTCTAAGTTTTGTAGAAGAAGATAATTTGCTTATAGAAGCTTATAAGCACTTGTTTAGTAAGAAAAAATTTGGGAGCTACTAAGGTGAAGGGCATAATGACCACGTATAGCTATAAACAATAAAGAAGCACTTGTTAGGAGGCAAATCAATTATTTAAATATTTTAATTTTAATTTGATAACTTTTAGGATCTTTAGTAATAGTTTGAGTTTATTTTTGCATGATGTTGATATTTATTATATGTATTTTAATTTAAAGCATTTTTAAAATCATATATGTTAGATCGTGATTATCTTATTTAGGTTAAGAATTGATAAAATTTTATAGGTTATATAGGAAATATTGCTCCAAGTTAAAAAAACGTCCTTACATGCTAGACCAAATATTAGACTTAGAAATTAATAGCATTGAATAAGGCTAATGGTTCTTTTATTATCAGGGAAGTACAAGTTATCCTTACCTCTTTTATATTGTTTTCTATGTTTCATTATTTTTACATATGTGTACATTGAGGATAATATACAATTAAGGGGGAGGGAGATAATTATTATGCTTATCAATTTTGTTATAATTAGTTTAATAGGAATAATTTTGAGAAAATTTTTAACTTTAAAAGAATTAATCAAGATGAATCTTTATGAGTTTGATTATTATTGTGATTTTGATTTATTTAGGCAAATAATCATGACCAATGATGAATAAGTTAATTTCAATCTATTTCATTAATTTTAAAAATAGATTTTTTATTTAGATTATGATACTTTTTGTATAATTTAGATATATAATTAAGGTAGATGTCAATTCTAACTAAGCATGTTTATTATCCCACATAAAAAAAGAGAAAACATAAAACATAAAGAAAACATAGTTGTATGTGAATAAGCATAAAATAAATTTAATCAGTTGGCTTTAAACCAACTAAAAAGGTTAAATTTAAAGAGTGGGGCTAGTAGCTATTTGAAATAATAACCTAATTAAGTAATCAAGAGTTTTTAGGACAAGGTGTTTACTTTTGTGTTAATAGGTTAGGTCACTTTTTAAACAAGCTTCAAAATTTTCTTATATGTTGTTTTAAAGTCGATATTTTTGCTTTTCTTTCAATAAGGGATATTAAAATGTTTAAAAGTTAGAAGAAGTTTTTTTCATATATGTTTACTTTATATATTAGGTTAAATTTTTTAGATTAAATTAAAGTTTGAAGCATTATGGAGTGAGTTGAATTTTATGATTTGATGTGATTAGCAAAGTGCCAAACAATTTGATAAACTTTGTAACTAGATAAATAGTGGAAAATATTGTCAATGTGATTGAGTTACTACCTGGTTAATTTAAGCGTGATAAGATTGATTTGCTTGAGGATAAGCAAATAACTAAGTGTGGGAAATTTTGATAAGTGCTAATTACATTATATTTTTAGTATGATTTTGAGTTTAGATAATTTCTGTAGAATTTGGTACTTAACATGCTTTCATGCCTTATTCAAACCCTCCAAAAAAGAATAAAAGATTTTGGGCAAGTTAGAGTGATTTTGGATGAGAACAGGTTAAATTATGACTGTTGTAGCTTATTGGTGAATTCTGCCTCTTTGAAACTTGGCACATGAAAAAATACTGCAAAAATATAGCTCAGTGTTCCTCCAATATTCAACTTAGTGCATTCTGCTTATTGAGATAATTTGCCATATAAAGAATATGGGTTAAATAGAGACCTATATTCCACAACACAGACTCTTACCTAAGCCTTCAAGACTCATTTTTCTAAGATGAGCCCTTAAATGTGAGATAAAGGAGTTAATAACCTCGCATAGTCTAAAAAAATACCATATTTAGATTCGTATTATTGATAATTTTTTATTTAAAAAAATTTTAGAGGTGTTAAGCAATATGGCAAGCCAACACAGACTTGTGTTAGCATTAAATTTTGTCAAAATTATAAGGTTTTATGGTAAAAATAAAAAAGAGGGTGTTAGGAGTCAAGAAAGGAGAAAAAAAGAGCCGAATTAGAACATCTTTGAATAATAAAGCGAAAACCATGGAGAAAAATCTAAGAGTCCATCATGATTCAAATAAAGAACATGAAAATTTCAAGATCTAAGAGAATGAATCCTTGTGTTTTGTCTTCTTTCTTGCTTATTATTGATTTTTATTTCTAGTATGAATTAAATCCCTATTTAGGTTTAAGGATATAACTTATATTAGCTATTTCAATTATTAATACATGATTAATTATTGCTTATGTTGAATTTATTCTCTTGGTATTAATTATTGAATTTATATCTTATAATAATTGATTCAATATTAAAGGTTGTATAAAAGACTAAAAAGGAAATCTACGCACTAGAAAAATAAGTTTAGTTTCCTAAAACCTTGATTTATTTATGTTATTTTGTTATGATTAATAAACTGAGTATTTATAGTCTGTGAGAACAATAACCTAAAATACTTCATAATTAACTTACTACATTTGATTTTATGTACTTACATATTTAGGTGATCATATTTTATAAAATATTAAGCCTAAAATCTTTAAATTTGGGTCAAAATGATTAATTAAATTGAAAAGATTGGAATCCAGTCGCTTTGATAAAGTTCTTAAATTTGACTTGTTAAAAATTTATGGGACTAAAATTGATTCTATTTATAATTTTCATTAAATAATATTTTATCTCTCAATTATATATATATATGTATTATACTTTTAGCCTTAAATTGTTCAATGTTAGATACGACCCTTACTAGTAGGACTAATAAGATTTGATTATAATATGAATATGATCATAAATAATTATATCTAGATAAGTTTAATTCAAGAACGAATTAAAATTAATATTAAAGTGAATGATATAAATTGTTATACTTACAAGAAAGGTAGAATTGGGAATTATAAGATTCTAGGATTTGATCGCCACTAACAAGCTAGATAATTTCAAAAGTTATTAGAGAATATAAAATAAGTGTTTGCCTAAAAACATGAATAAAAATTCTCTTCAAGTGTATTTGATTGATCAAAAAAAGTAAAACTCTTTATAACAACAATAAGAAAGCTTTTTATAGGCATAAAATACTAACAACTAGAGTCCTAAAAGGAAATAACATTTTGAAATAGCAAAATCTTAAACAACTGAACTATGAGATCAATGCCTATCTAGGAAGTATACTGATATTGATTTTGTCCTAGAACTTTAGCGTACAAATGAGGACAAGTTTGGCATCGATTATAAGATCTGCTCTAGCACTAGTTTACTTATGTTTCTACTATCTACAAAACAAACATAAGATTAGTGTTTGACATTAATTACGCTCTATTTTTCAACTTCTAAAAACTAACGAAAGACTGACGCCACTTTAATTTTATTTCTAGCTTCAATTATATTTTGTAACATTTCTCTTTAGTTGCTCTTTCACTTGAATCAAAATATAGGCTTGACTTCACTCTCTTAAACTAGCAAAGCTTTACTCATCGTATAAAGATCCATCATTAGATCATTAAGAGCTTCTGTTAACTTTTTTGTTCTTCAATGTTTTTCAATTGCAATCCAACAACTTTTAACATTTAAATAGTAGATGCTTAATTCTTAGTATTTTTATTTTCTGCACAATAAGTTGTCCTCAAAACAACTTTGTAAAGTAAAATAGAGATAAATCAATAACATTAAAGGTAGTATGAACACCATACTTACATGGCAAGTTAATCTTATTAGTGTCATTATCGAATCTAAGTTCCATCTTCTCTTAACTATATCTTGGATCACGCTTGTTTAGAAATCTCTCTTTTATTAAGTATACTCAAACTCAATATTCAAGTTTAAATACACTTCTTTCCTTCCTTTTTTAACTTGTTTAATATATTATTAGGTCCTTTTCTAAATGTTTATCATTGCCTTCTCATTAAGCTTCTTCACCAATTTAACTTATTTTCCAACAAATTATTCTCTTTCATTTAAAAGAATAGGCACAAGATCTAAAAGAGATAATAAGTTAAATCCATAAATAATCTTAAATAAAGAAATATTTGTTATGTTATAGACAATAATATTATAAACAAACTCAATGAAAGGCAAATTCTCTTCCCAAATTTTAAGATTCTTACTAATAATAACATGCATAAAGCACTTAGAGTTCTATTAACACCTCGGTTTAACCATAAATTTATGGATGACAAGTTATAGGAAATAGAAACTTAGTTCCTAAATTTTCCCATAAAGTATTCTAAAAATAACTTAAGAACTTTATATTCCTATATGAGATAATGGATTAAAAAACTATATGGATTCTAATAACCTCTTCGAAAAATAGTTTGACTATAGGACGTGTCATTAGTTTTTTGACATATAATGAAATGTGCTAGTTTAGAAAACCTATCGACCACTATAGAGATCGAATCCTTACCATTCCTTGACCTATGTAAACCTAAAATAAAATCCATCTAGAGATCTACCTATAATTCACTAGGTATAAGTAAGCAGTCCATAGAGTTATACTTGAGATTGGCCTACTAACATGTAACATATCTTTCATACACTATCTATATCTTTCTTTATATGTGGTCAAAAGAAATACTTACTCAAGATACCAAGAGTCTTTTTGACTCCAAAATGTCCCATTAACCCTCTTATATGAAATTCTCTTAAAAATAACTCCTTTGAAGAATTATTAGACACATATAATCAATTTATCCTAAATAAACATTCCCTATTCCTATAGAAATTTCTAAATACATGATGTTCATATGCTTTAAATATATTACTAAAATTAGGATCATCAACCTATAAATCTCTAATATGCTTAAGACCATCGATTTAATATGCAAAGTACTCAATAAAACATGTCTCCTAGATAATGCATTAGCAATTGTATTTTCCTTATTTTGCTTATATTTCACCATAAAAGAAAAGGTCTCTAAATTTTGTATTATTACCCTACTTAAGCCCTATACTCTTTTTTACTATCTCAGTCAAAGGTGCAACAATTATGGTAAATTCCTTAATAAAACACATGTAAAAACTAGTCAAACTCTAGAAACTCTTATCATCACTTAAAATTTTTAGTGTTTGCCACTCTCTAATAGCTCCTACTTTCTTTTGATCTACTTTTATACCATTTGCACTTACCACATAACTAAGAAATATAACCTTTTGGTGTAAAAAAATTTCTTCAAATTTGTAAATATATTTTCTTATCTAAGCACATTTAAAACCTTTTTTAAATGCTCAACTTAGTTATGTTCTTATTATAGATAACAATATCATCAAAATACATAATTACAAACTTGTCTAGAAGTTCATATAAAACATAGTTCATTAATCTCATGAAAGTACTAGGTGCATTAATTAAAACAAATGGCACACTAACTACTTATACAAATCATATTTAGTTTTAAAGGTAGTTTTTCATCCATTACCTTCTTTAATCATTATCTGATAATAACCAAATTTTTGATCAATTTTAGAGAATAAGCATACACCATACAACTTATTAAATATACCATCTAATCTAGGAATAAAATGTTTATACTTTGTAATAATTTTGTTGATAGCTCAAAAATCTACACACATTTTCCACGATCTATCATTCTTCACTACTACTAAAATAGGAATGATGTAAGGGCTTAAACTCCCTCTCACGTAGCCTTTCTCCAAAACTTCTTAACTTCTCTACTAACTTTACACTAGTTAATTCGTACAACTTCCTTTATTTATGATTATATCAAAAATTCAATCCTTGATGAAATATTTCATATAGAAAAGACTATCTAGTGGTTTATTAGACCATTATCTCTCATACACGTACTCAATACCCTCTTAGTGATCAACATCCTCCTTTCTTTGATCCTCTCAGTGCATTTTTCATAATTAGCATCCTTTAAACTAGGCATATCCTCACTCGCCTCCTCTCCACTCTTAGACACATACTCTCCATCTTCTCTTAACATCATCACTATTTTATTGGGACATTATGAAGCTATATGTCCTCTTCCCAAAAACTTGATATCTTAGTTCTTAATTGTTAGAGAAGAATCTATTTTAGCTTTCTCTCCATTTGGTGCTTGCACTTTCAGTTTGGCTTCATATTTTGGCTTTGGAGCTTTATCTTTCTTTTTACTCCATAATTTGCTCTATGATGAAGAACATACATTAAAAACCAAAACTATTAATAGGTCCCTATTTGAGTTGTCTTTCTACCTTCATAGTCATATGAACAGCATCTTTTAACTCCACATAGTGGTGTAGCTTGACAATATTTGTAATTTCTAAATTTAGTCCACAAATGAAACAAATCTTTATTGCTTTTTTTTTCATCCTTTACATTTTCCCTAGCTATAGCAACCTCTATCTCCTTGCAGTACTCCTTCATACTCTTGGAATCTTAAGTTATTGTTTCTAACCTTTTATAGAGATCCCTATAAAAGAAACTTAGTATAAAATGTTTTCTCATCATCAATTTCATCCCCTTTAATATCCTGATATATGGTTTTAGTTGCCTTCTCATAGTGAGGGTTTACAAATCTCACCAATTTATGAGATAATTACTATATTATAAGATTACTAATTTAATCTTTTCTCTTTTAAAATTATAAAATTAAACACATTACAAAAATTAAACACTAACTCTACACATTTTTCCCTCTCCAAATAGGCATTAAAGCCTATCCTTACAATAAAAGGTAATATCATCACCTTATACTATTTATATTGTTATTAACCATTTTCCCATACCCTCTCTTATAGCCTAAATTGAATATGTCCCCTTGTTTTCTAGTTATTTTACCTCCTTTTCTATCTCTTTCCCCTTTACTACCATTTAGGTCTATCTCTCCCAAGTAGTTGGCAACATTATCAACCTCCTCATAAACCTCAAAATCATCCATCCTAATAGGTATAGGTGAGTTACGTTATAGACTAGTTATGACAACTTTATGTACCTCTAACCTATCCCTAACTTCAACAAATTGTCTAATGAGTTGCTCATATTAACCTTGTATTACGTTCATGATAAACTCATACTTCATCCCTACTCCTTCCTCCTTATTTATTTTCTTGTCTTTGGATGAGCTTTTGTTTTGGTTTTGGGTCATAATGAACTTGAAAGAAAATGTTAGTAGCAAAAGTGCCCCCACATATATTTCTCTTAAAATCCATTATACTCATAATCTAAATTCTTGACTAAAGGTTCTTTACAAACTAATTAATATATCAAAAAGACTAGTTTTAATATTTCCTTTATCAAATAACTCCCAAAGAAGCAAATTAGACAAAAAGGAAAAACAAAGATGATGCCACTAAAAGCCAAGAAAGCACAAAAAATCAAGAATAGATTATTGAACTTTATGGAACTCAATTAAATCAAAGAGAGAAGAAGAGTAAGAACTTGAAAAGAATGACTTAAACAATACGAAAAATTAAAAATCTAATAAATAGAATATATTTGATGTATAAAATAACTTGTCCTTATGGGGAAAAGGAATACAGATCCCTGCTTATAAAGGATTTTGCAATCCAGCCCCTAGTATATACTTTAGATAAGATTTTTTCTCTTTTTTCGGATTAACTTATAAAAATTATGAAACAAGAAATAGGAATGACACGAACAATCTATTTTAAAGAATTGTGTTTAATAATGACAAGAGAACCAAAAAAAAGGAATTGAATGTAAGATACAATGATAGGAGAAACATAAACAATTTATATTAAGAACAAACTTGAATATATAAAATGACTTTAATACCAAATTCTGATATGACCTTCACCCATAGGACTAATGAGATCCAATACTAATATGCATAAGATCAAGGATTGTTCTATCAAGATAAGTTTGATTTAAGAATGGACTCAAAATTAACACAAAAGAATAATGATATGAAACTCACACGAAAGATAAAATTAGGAGTAATAAAATTTTAGGATTTGATTACTACTAGCAAGATAGATAAGATCATAAATTATTAGATAATCTAAAACAAGAGTTCCTCTAAAAAGAAATATGAAGGAAAATCCTTCCGAGTGTATTTGATTGATCAATAAAAATAAAAATCTCGTTACAATAATTTATATTTATCAATTTTTTATGTTAAATGGTTAATGCTCATCCATTTACTTTCTACTATCCTTAAGTATTTAGGCTCATTCAAAACTCTAGAATTTGGTACCAATAAAAAGACATCTTCCTAATGAAAGAATGGAATTCTTAAAGTAAGACAACACATTCTGGGTTTTAGTATTATATTGCAAAGAAATTTAAGATAATAATCTTACAAGGTCATATGAGCAAGTAACTTTTTAGTCTAATAATTTATTAAAAGCATGCATAAATACCAATTTGAAGTTAGAAAGATGCGTGAAGTCGAGAATTAATTGGTGATATATGACACAAAAATAACAAATACGTAATCATTTCCAGATTGCCTGATAGCCACTACAACAAAACTAAGATTTAGCCATGATTTTTTTGGCGATGACTTGAAAATTGTTGCTAAAAGTAAACTTTTGGCAATGATTTTCAATAATGTCGCTAAAAGTAAGCTTTTGGTGATGATTTTCAATAATGTCACCAAAAGCTTATCTTTTCATGACGTTTCCATGAATCGTCGCTAAATGCATGTGTTTGGCGATGATTAATAGGATTTGTCACAAAATGCTCCAAAATTTGCAACAGTTTAGCATTTTCGTCACCAAAAGTGAGGCATTTGGCGACAAATTTGTGAATCGTTGCAAAAAGTTCTACTTTTGTCGATGAATTTTTAAAATCATTGCGAAAAGTTA
>JANQAP020024932.1:0-10631 GCA_026874005.2 Erythroxylum coriaceum | reverse complement strand
TAATATTCCGATCTTGTTCTTATTATATTTATTTTCCTTATACCGTATCATGTATGGATTAAAGCATGTTGATTTGGTGTTTACACTTCCGCTATGTTGTGATTTCGGGAAAAGTTTTTGAAATCTACCGTTTAGCCAAACCAAGCATGTTTTTTGTTTTCGATCCAACAGTTTATAGTTGATATTCGATCACCATCTTCATTAAGGAATGTCTTATGTATCAACGATATATAGCCAAATTCAATCATTAAACTTAAATAATAAACTAATTCTCTATTCTTGGACTTCATAGCATGTTCATCATTCTTTTAGAGTAAAGGAATTCATACTCTTAAAAAAGAAGAGTTAAATTCATTAGCGTTACAAGCACTCTTAACATGACTTCTTATTACAAACAAGCTTGTTTGCTTCTTTATTTCCCTCGACACTAATTCTTTTCTTTTGAAACCTCCTTGAATTCTTTTTCTTTTATCTCTCATTCTCTTTTTGTTTATAATTCTTAGTCTTCGATGTGCTTAAATTATGCATATATTTTATTAAGTATTTTTTTAATTTAACGTTTTCTTACATTATTTTACTTAGTTTTATTATCTTTTTGGATAATTTTGCAAATTGAATGTTGAGATAATATTATTCAAAAATTGAAAGCAATTTCAAACAAAAACATAAAGAAAATCATAATTCTTTGAGGAACATAACTTGTTCCATACTCATATGGTAGTTTATATCCATTATATAGAAAGTGTAGGAAGAGACAAGACATAGAGAAAGATGTGTGGTGTTGAAGAAAACTATAGAGCAATAAAATATAAGCTAGGGTAATGCCATAAACTATGTGATATTCATTAGAGAAATAGAAATATCCAAGTTTCAAAAATATGGTCAATGTTAGAGGTTGTGTATTAATTTTAAGGGAGATAGTGATACCCACAATTTATTAATATGGTCATATTAGAGGCCTTGCATTATTCCTAAAGGAAATATGAAGATCCACTACCCAAGCATGATTGTGTTAGAGCCTGTGCTCTCCATTTTTGTAAGATAGCTATAAGTACTACTTAGTAATTAATCTTTATTACTTAGTAATTAATCTTTATTTTCTCATATGAAATCATATTAGGATGATTTAAGATACTATAGAAGAAAGATCTAAAATTTTAGGTAAGTTTTATGAGTTCTCAATAACTATAGTATTTGTCATGGTCATGGCCCATATCAATTGGAGAAGGGAATGAAGTAGGCCTTATAAGGCTATGGAAACCTCTCCCTCATAAACGTGTTTTCCCAAGGGTTGGAAGAGCAAAACCGTAAGGGCTTGGCTGGGCCAAGGTCCAAAGCGGACAATATCTGTGAGCGGGGTAGTCCGGGCTATTACAAATGGTATCAGAGCTAGTACCCGGATCGATATGTCAGCAAAGATGTTGGGCCTCCAAGGGGGTGGATCCAAGCCTGTGTGCCTGCAAGGACGCTAGGCCTCCAAGGGGGTGGATCCAGGCCTGGAGGCCAGCGAGGACTCTGGGTCTCCAAGGGGGATAGAATGTTAGATTCTCATACCGATTGGAGAGGGGAATGAAGTAGGTCTTATAAGGCTATGGAAACCTCTCCCTAATAGACACATTTTTCCAAGGGTAGGAAGAGCAAAACTATGAGGGTTTGGCTGGACCAAGGCCCAAAGTTGACAATATCTGTGAGCGGGTGGTCCGGGCTGTTACACCTTATATTACAAAAATCTAAAGCTATCGTAGAGTTAATTGAGGAGATGAGAAGGAGATATTAATAATGTTAATAAAGCTAGGAAAGGGCAACAAAACCTATCAAATATATATAATGAAGATGCTTTGACCACTTTGGTAGCTCATTTGAAGGCTTTCAAAGTAAAATTTGATAATATGAGTGTACTAGCTGAACTTGTATAATCACTATATTGTAATTAACATATTGGAGCTTTCATGTTTTGAAAGAAAAAGGACAAGGAATGTGTTTCAGTTTCCTTCACCAGTTGACAACTTGTTGGTGAGATGTTGATCCTGTTAGTGTTCTTGCTCCTAGTAAGCAATTTTTAAGCCACTGGCGAGTTCTCTGCTAGGAAACTACCAGATTCTCCTACTTAGCTTTCTTCACCCCTATCTACCTTTCTCCACGTCTTAGTTTGCTTTTGCTCCTACTATGTATTCAATCTCGTACCTTTTACATCTCCTTTGGTTTTTCTTACTTAATTCTTCTTCCATGTATAGTGTTTTATCTCATCTATTCTACCTCTGACTTTTTTTATCCATTAATCATTACCTTTAACCAATAGTCTTCCATAATGGCTTCAACTTCAAAAACTTTCCCCCCTTTCGTTCATTCCTCTGCCCCTGCTTTCCCCCCACCTATAAATCCTTCCCACTTTCCTCATCACCACAATGTCAGCTCCTAGTTCTACCTCTCTTCCTCTATTGCTTTAATACCACTATGAATGCAGCTTCTCTAACCAAATGCACTTGAGTGTTGGTTGTAGGTAATCACAACCCTGATTGTAAACTTGCATCACGCCCTCCCAATCCCACCTTAAATCACCACATTGTTTCCCATCCAATTTACATACTTTAAGCAAAAGTTCAAAAGTGGAAATCCACTATTTTTGACTTCTTTCTTAACAAAAGAGTCTCATTTCTAATTATAAAAACTTATGTTATGACCAACTACAAACAATTTGGACTACTAGATAGTATCTTGAACAATGATGTTTTTTTCTTCTTTAAATTTAATTATCCTGAATTAGTTTTTGAAATCATCAAAGCTAAACATTGGCATGTGAATAATAAACCATTTTTGGTCTAATCTTAGAGATTAGGAGTGAATTTTGAAGAACTCAAACTTACTAATATACCAATATGGATCTGCATCCACGATACTCCTCTTGAATACTAAACGATAGAAGGTTTTAGTTACCTTCCTAGTTCCATAGGAAGGCTTTTGTGTCTTGACCAAGTAATAGTTGGAAATAAACAAATTATTTTTTCCAAAATCTTTGTAGCCTTAGATACACTTACAGATCTGCTTGAGGTAGTTTCCATAATGAAATTCAATGATAACATAGAGCTTATTGAGGATAAAGTTAGAATCACATATACCTGGAAACCTCCTAAACAGAAATCTAAAAGGTTTGGAAGCCATCATTAAGAACTTTTGAGACTGGTAGCTATTGGTAACTTATGCAGGATAAACTTTATTTAGATCAACAGGGTTGTACCATCTGCACTGAATGATGACTCAACTCCTCCACAAGCTGATTTAAATTCAGATGCTTCTAAGATTTAACATATTTTAATAAATTATAGTAACTCCACTGAAGATTTTGATCATATAACTAGGAAATCCTTAAACTCAAAACTTGCACTCATTGTTCGATGGATTAAGCTCAACAACATGCTACACCATCTGACTCCTAGAAAAAATGTCTTATCCAATATAGAGGAAAATTACAACATCAACAATAAGCTAACATCAGTCAAGACCTTTCAAGTTATTACCAGGAGAAATTCCAGTAGTAAAAAGAACTTGTCTTCTTTTTCTTTAAATTCATGACTATCTTAGCGTCGTATATAAAGGGCCTATCTGTCCCCTTCAAGCAACAAACTATTAAAAACTTTATTGCTAAAAATAAACTTCACTTGTTGGGAATTCTGGAAACTAGATGGAGAAAGAATCACTGTAGCATTTTATCATTTTCCCCTCATCCTGGAAAGTTATTTCCAATTAAGCATTCCATCCTAATAGGACAATTCTAGTTTTGTATAACTTAAATAAAATGGAATTGATCAGCATGATTATAAGTGATAAACTAATTCCCTTTAAGGTAAAATTTCTTAATTTGAATCTATATTTAAAAATATCCATGATATATGCTGTTAACTATAACTTCCAAAGAACATCATTATGGAATAATAATAATAATAATAATAATAATAATAATAATAATAAGAAGAAGAAGAAGAAGAAGAAGAAGAAGAAGAAGAAGAAAATAATAATAAATAATTTATTAATAATAATAAAAGTAATTGATAAAATAATAAATTTAATAATAATAAAATTAATAATAAGTAGAAAATTAATAACAATAATTAATAATACTAAGAATAATAAATTTAATAATAATGCAGTATTTGTATTTTTATTTTCAATTTTAGAAAAAAATTTAATATTTGATTTGAATTTTAAGATTTAACTTTTTACTCGGTTGAGGTTTTTTTAATATTTTTCAATACTATATTTATGATATAACAGTATTATATGATTAGAATATCAGGAATGAAAAAAATTAACAATTAATAATATAACTTATATTACAAATTAACATTATTTAACGATTTCAATTTTTATTCGATTTGTAGGGATATAATTGGAAACATAAGTCAAAATTAAATTACAGTCCATGAAATACTGTTACATACCAAACACTATAATAAGAATCCACCCAACTTTCTTATTAGAATTTTTATAAATATCAAAACATGTGAATATCTTTACTTTCTATAAATTTATTTTCCGAGGAATCAGATTCTAAATTCACTTTACTTTCTCGCCAACCAAACAGGGCCATAAGGTATTATCACTCCTTGGCTTTTGCTTGGTCACTTTAACTCCCTTATTCACCCTAATAAGGCTGAGGGCTACTATATAAGCAAAACTTCATATGATGATCTCAGGAACTACTCGAATAATATTAAAGTGACAATTTACCTACTGGGGCTAATTTTTACACATGGGGTAATAAGCATAAGGGCAACACCTTCTTGAAGAAGAAGCTAGAAACATGTCTCTCTAATATCCTATGGCTGCTTTAATTTCCTACTCATGTGCTTTCTTTCCTAAGACCAGTGTCTCTGATCGCTCTCTAGTTATAATACATTTTGATCCCTTTCAATTTTAGATTAGACATCCATTTCGTTTTAACAACTTCCTAATGAATATCCTAGGTTTTAAAGAAGTTACTAAGAAAGGTATATCCGTTAATTGCAGAGGCACCAAACAATTTCATTGCCTTCAAGGTTCTGAGCAACATGAGAAATGTCGTCAAAGCTTTTCACAATGCCAATTTTGGCAATCTCCATCACCTCCTAAACATTCCAAAATTGAACCTTGAAAAAGCTCAAACTAATCTTTACCTTACCACCACTAATCCCTCCTTCTAGGAAGTAGAAAAACTAGCTTTAAACCACTTTATTCAAGCTTCTAGTTTTGATTTTTCACTTTGTAAGCAAAGATAAAAAATCAATTGACTTCAAAATGGTGACAAAAACACTTTTTTCTTTCATAGATGTGTACTTACCAAAAAGTCTACCAACATGATTTTCTCTTTGGAAGCTAATGGCTCTATCATTTATACTCAATCTAAATTCCTATCTAAGACTGAATCCTATTTTTCATAATTGTTGGGTTCCCCATCTAATGATTCTTCCTTTGTCAAATTGATTGAACATACAGTTCAATAGAAACTAGAGGCTAATGTCAAGTAAACTTTATCTCTTCTAGTGTCAACTCCTAAAATTTAGAATGCCATCAATTCTCTGACTAAATGTAAAGCCTATGGACCTAATGGCTTTAACACCCTTTTCTTACTAATAATTGAAATAATCCTAGGAAATCTATTATAGAAGTAGTATAGGAGTTCTTATTCTATAGAAAACTGTTTAAAGAATTTAACCATACCTTTGTCACTCTAATTCCCAAAGGAAAGGATCAAAAATCCCTTTCTAACTTGAAGCTTTTTTCTTCCATCTACAAAATTATATCCAAGGTAATTGTTGAAAGGCTCAAATCTATTCTTCTTGATTTGATTATTTTTTTCATAACTTGTTTAAATTCCTAATAGTCAAATTAGTGATAATATAGCTTGCTTAAGAACCCTTCAAGCACTACAACAGGAAAAGTAATAGCAAAAAATGTTCCCTTCAAATTGATTTTTAAAAAGCATTTGACACTATTGGCTAGACCTGTATTATAAACACAGTGAAGGCTTTTGACTTCCCAAACACTTTATTTGAATGGATATCACAATGCATTACCTTAGTATCATATAAAATTCTTATGAATGAGTAAACCACCAAGAGAATCCATGTTGTTGGAGGCATCAAACAAAGGGATCCTATCTCCCTATACCTATTCTCTTTAGTCTCTAAGGTCCTCACTAGACTCCTAAAAAGAATCATCATTAGGAACTCTAAATTCTAGTTTCATTCAAAATGTAAGAAGCTTATCATAATGTGCCTCAACTATGTTGATGATGTTTTCTTATTCTCCAAACCAAATTTAAATTTCATGTCAGACTTATCAAAAGCTTGCTTATTGTTCAAAAAGATTTCTAGTCTTGCTATTAACAATAACAAATCCAACTTCTCCATCTCGACAAATGCCTCATATATTTCTTCTAGAATATCATCTTGGACTGGTTTTAACAAATCTCAACTTCTATTAAAAAATCTTGGACTTCTTATGTTTTCAATTAAGCTTGTCTTGAGTGATTTTAAGCCACTCATTAAAAAAATTAAAAGTAGAATTAAATGCTAGAGCTCGAGATCCCTTTCCACTATAGGTAAAGTTTAGCTGATAAACTCACTGTTATCCTTAATAACTAATTGTTGGGCTTCACACATTGTTTTTCCTAAAGTAGTCTCCAAAGTAATTGAGAAATTCTTTTCTATGGAAAGCTAATGTAAAGTCTACAAAGTTAAATGGTTTGAGATATGTTTGACATAGAAAGTTGGGGTTTGGGAGTCCTTCCTATTAAAATGCTGAATGTTGTCTTTCTCGCTAAGAGACTTTGGAGATTAACAATTATGACAGTGCATTTGGGTTAAATAGATGCATTCATATTTCATAAAGAATCAAAATATTTGTACATCAACAATCATAACACTGCACTTATAAAGTCCTTATTCAAACTAAGAGAGGTGATCAGAGATTCATGTAAGCACTCAGTAAAAGATGGTAAAATCACTTCCTTATAGTATGCCAATTAGACTCTTTTTAGTCCCCTAAAGGCTTTCAATGATGCTATAGTTTTAGACAACAACACTCTATCTTCCAATATTTCAATTGCTAAAGCTTTATACACTATAGATATGTCACTCTTACATCCATCATATGCACTGCATTTTTTCCAATCAAATGTTATCCTTGATAATTCCAAAGAGGATTCCATCTTATGGTTGCATACCCATTCTAGTAAATTCACTAATGCATCTTGCTAGTCTTTGTTCAGAAACATCAACCTTATTGCTCCTTAGCATAAACTCACCTGGTATAAACATAATTCTCCTCACACCTTCTTCACTTTATGGTTAGCAATCAAAAATCGTCTTCCTACATTTGATAAAATAGAACATTACTCAACTTTTCCTAACTAGTGTATTTTATGTAAGTTAGCCTCTCAAAGCATTTAGCATATCTTTTTCCTATGTTAATATACTCAATACTTGTGGAAGATAATTACTCAAATATGCTATATGTTCAATGCTCTTACTTTTTGGATAGAAATAATTGATTGGTGTTGCAAGGTCCAGATGACAAAGGAAGGTGATATTTAGTTGTTCAAAGTTACTTTTTCTTATGTAGTTATTGGTATATGGGAAAAAAGAAACAATATGATCTTTTGTAACTTATACAAAAGCAAAGAAAATCTATTAAAAATCTTATTCTCCAAAATTAGGCAGCACATTTATCTATACAAAGAATATCACTGCTTTAGCTCTCAATGCCTACTTGACTGGAAATTCAAACAAATAAATCTCTATATATCTTTTTGTAATTTCAGTATAATAGTGTTAGAGGTAGTTTAATCTTTAATGGTATTATCTTGCTACTACTTTTGTAAACAATGGAATATATTTCAATACATTCTTTCTTTCTTTTAAAAAAATCAATATATTGTGATTTAAGTGGGAGAAAAATAAAAATGATGAATGTTTTGTTGAGAATTAACTTTTCTAGCATAGTTAAACAAGTTGATTATTAAAGGTATTACTGATAACCTCAAATATAACCCTATAATAACACTTACAATCTATAATAAGAAAATTATTTGAAAGCACTATGGTATATAATTAGGTAAATTATGGGCTAGCTCTATCCTAATATTATGAGCAGCAACAAAAGAAGAAATTGAGCTTTGAAAAAATAATGACAGAATGTATATTAATAACTAAAGCTTGACTTTAAAACCTAAAGGCTTTAGTTTATAATACAAAAAACTAGATTGGTTAACTAGCAAAGTCATTAAATGAGAGACCTCAAAAGTTGTTTCCTAACAATATAATGTATGATTATAGGGAACATAAGAAGGTAACCATATTGAAGAATTAAGAGTAGCTAACTGATAAAATTACATAAAAAGTTGATAGAGATGAGATTGTTGCTGGGGAAGAAGAAAAGAAGAAAAAAAAGAAGAAATTGAATATATCAATTGAAAAAATATTTTCTTTTAACAATCCTTACTATTATTTGGAAATTATAGAAAATAAAATTATAATTTTTGTAGGGTATCATTAAGCAATATGAGTGGGTGTCACAAGAGTATTAGAATATATAGATAGGAGCGATATCAAACATTAAAGGAAGAAGATTTTCATGTAGTACTTGGAGAATTCCAAAGGAAAAGTGCTACAAGTCCCTTACTCAACCTCACCAACATTAGAGTCCAACTAAAAAATCCTAAAGAAGCACTTATTAAAAAGTAACCTAATTCTTTTATGTGATTCATTTTCCTTGAATAATAGAGTCCTTTATTATTAGATTTTCTAATTTAGTTTAGGGTGTTTGTTTTATTTTATTTATGATATCTTTTTCATTTTATATGTATTCTTTTTATTGTTTATTTATTTTCATTATAGATCATTGATCTTGATAAGATGAAGTGTTAAGAAATAATCTTTAGATTTCTTTTTTGGTATTTGGTTTAGATTTTCTTTATTGAAGTGATAAATAATTTTATATCTCATTTTAGTTATTTATTTTTTGTATATTTTATGCTTTATTTTTTGGTAATTTTGAAGTTAGAATTATGAAGGAACCTATAAGCTTAAGAAGGAACTTTAGAAAAGATTAGAGATGAAAGAACAAAGAAAAACTCAAAATTTCTGTATGTGTTGAGTTATGTTATTAAATACGAATTGAGAAATGCATGTGTTCTAAACTATGTTAATTTATGGGTTTTTTCAATAGGATTTATGACTTGGGTCATACTTATGTCCTAGGCTATGTCTTTATCAAGTTACAAATTGTAGGATCCATAGTTTAGGGACATATCAATATCCCTAGCTATGTATTTAAAATTCTCAACCATAAGATCTATAATCTAAGGACACACTTATACCATCAATCGTGGATTTGGAAAAATTTTTATAATTCCTTATGGTTTGAGTCACACCCATGTCCTAGACTACGACAATGGTGAGCCTAGGTCGATCCCACAGAGAGTGTTCGGTTAGGCTTTGTTATGAAAATAATTGATATTTAGGATTTGGGGGGTTTGTTTGGTCTTGAAATAAGAAAATAAAAATGAAGCTAAGTTAACAAAAACAAAGTAAAGAAAACATGTGAAAAATGATGAAAGTGGTGGATTCGTTAGGGACCTGATTCTTTGGTTCAATCTCTGCCTACACCCAATTAATCATATTTCATTGAATTATTGTCTTCACATCTCTCTTAGAACTATGGGTCGTAGATTAACAACAACCTCTATTAATCATAGTTTTTCCTTATGTCATAGTTAATTAAGAAGAGCTCGTTAATTAACCTTAGCTATTAGATAACCTAGGAGATACTCTCTAAATTTAATTAGACAGCCACCTTACGAATGAGAAAAATAGATCAATCTAAGCAATAATCACACAAGCTTGAATTATTTAACCTAAGTTATGTTATCTCCAATGATTATAAACCGTTAGTTGTCACAAATGAATTTCAACATAACAATTACATATTACATTGAATATTCTAGCAATGGGTTTGTAATAAAACGATCAGATGAATTCATTTAAATCATCTTTTCACAATACCTAAATCCATACACATCGAATAACATAAACAATTTCTAAAGAGAGAAAGAAAAACAAACTCAATGAGAAATACACTTAGTTGGGTTTGTCGGCATCGATGTCACCTCCGAACCAGTGTTAGAAAGCTACCTCTCTATAGGTCTCCTAAAGAATAGAGCTTTTCCCCTTTCCTTTTTAAAACCAAGAGCTCTCATGAAAATTGCTTCAGGCCCCCCTTCCCCCAAAAACACCCCCCAGTTGAAACACCTCTAAGTTTTACGTAAAAACAACATACCTCCAACGTCTACCTTTTTGTTCTTATATGACTAATGTTTGCATTTTGGGCTGCTGGCTAAACATTTGTGTTTTGTCCATCCCAGTAGCTGGCATTTTCTACTTCTCAAGCTGTCGTTTTGCTCTTTGTTACTTGTCTGTTTGCCTATGTTTCGATCCATACATCTTGGTTATGCATTTGTGTTTCGTCTCTTTTATTTCTCTTGTGTTTTCTCGTTTTTTTATCCGGACTTCATTTCCTCTATATCCCTCTGTGCTTCCGTTTTCTGCTTAGCCTCCTAACTGGTTGGACTGTCGTTTTGTTCCTCCTCGATTGTT
>JANQAP020024923.1:0-10631 GCA_026874005.2 Erythroxylum coriaceum | reverse complement strand
ATTTTATCGGTTGGACCGATAAATAAAGGCATGGTGCCTTACTTGATTTTAGTATTCAATATTTGCATATGATTTTTGATGATTAGTGAGGAAACGATTGGCCAATCGTATGCTGGGCACAACTGATTAAACGACCCCCGTACCCTTGACGCTGGTACATAAAAGTCGAGTCCTTATAACGACACCATTCTACAGGACTCAGGGGTGATTGCACACCTAGAGATCTGGTCACCGACGAGGTCATCACCTAGGGTCATAACACTCTTGTCAATCATATTCTGGACTCACCACAGATGAAAGTTAGCCAACATTTTATTATGTTTTTGAAAACTTTGTTTTCAAGTTTTTAAAAACTTTGTTATCTGAGTACCTAATCCTTATGCATTCCCCCTACTTTGTGTTTCAATTTTTTTCTTTTATTTAAACTTTATTTTCTTAGGATCTTTAGGAATGGCCTTTAGTTGGATTACCATGGTTACTCTAGTCTAAGCCACTCTTTGTTTCTTATACTATAACTTTTTTTTAAAAAAAGAATATAATATTAATACAATCATAGGGAAAAAAAAGGAGCAAATTAGTTTAGGTGCATGATTTTGTGATTCTAAGCATGGATGATGCATTTCATTTAGAAAAATTATATTGGACATGATAATTTCCAGAGGAGAGGAGTTATTAAATTATTGTTCCTAGTAACAATTTATATTCTATTTACTCTTTTACATCTAAAGACTAAAAGTAGGTTATAGCATCTCTCAGAATTACTTTGGCATTTGTTAGCCCTACCTTAGTTTTCTTAGTTAATGTTATTTTAGTTAAAAAAAAAGAGGAACTAAGACAAAATTTATAGCAAGAGTAAGTGGCTTAAACTTAAACTACATTTTTCATATGGAGTAGATCATCCCTTCTCTAAAATAACAAAAGATTACTTCGCATATCTTCCTTTTTCCTCTATTAAGAAAATAAATGACCAAATCTAGATGTAATAGTTATCTAATGTTACATTTTATGGCCACTCACTTATTTAGATAGGATCGAGAATTGAGGCTTAAAGTTTCTCATTATAAAATATATGTAAAACAAGAAGTTAAACCAACTTATCTTGATACGATCCACCTCATAATTTATTTTCAAATATTTACTCCTTATCTTAAGCCTATAGGATATAAGAAGAATTCTACCAAAAGTATTGACTATTAGAAATCCTAGCAAGTTAGTATTTTTAGTGAAGAATGCTTAGAAGAATATAATATTAATACAATCATAGGGAAAAAAAGGAGTAAATTAGTTTAGGTGCATGATCTTGTGATTCTCGGCATGGATGATGCATTTCATTTAGAAAAATTATATTGGACATGATAATTGCCAGAGGAGAGGAGTTATTAAATTATTATTCCTAGAAACAATTTATGTTCTATTTACTCTTTTACATCTAAAGACTAAAAGTAGGTTATAGCATCTCTCAGAATTACTTTGGCATTTGTTAGCCCTACCTTAGTTTTCTTAGTTAATGTTATTTTAGTTAAAAAAAAAAGTGGAACTAAGACAAAATTTATAGCAAGAGTAAGTGGCTTAAACTTAAACTACAATTTTCATAACATGTTCCTGAATCCCACAACAAATGGAGTAGGCCATCCCTTCTCCAAAATAACAAAAGATTACTTCTCATATCTTCCTTTTTCCTCTATTAAGACAATAAATGATCAAATCTAGCTGTAATAGTTATCTAATGTTACATTTTATGGCCACTCACTTAATTAGATAGGAACGAGAATTTAAGGCTTAAAGTTTCTCATTCTAAAATCTATGTAAAACAAGAAGCTAAACCCAACTTATCTTGATACGATCCACCTCATAACTTATTTGCAAATATTTACTCCTTATCTTAAGCCTGTAGGATGTAAGAAGAATGCTACCGAAAGTATTGACAATTAGAAATCCTAGCAAGTTAGTATTTTTAGTGAAGAATGCTTGGAAGAAGATTTAATCTTCAACATCTTTGATTATTTGTTGTTAAGCCTACAATGCCTCTCCTTGCCATGGGAGAAGAGTATATTGAACTATATAATTTTCATACAAAGGAAAAGAAAGCAAAGAAAATTTGAAAAAAAATAGAAGACATGAATGAGTATTACACGTAGTGTAATTGATGAGTAATAAATAACTTAGTAAACAAACCAAATAAAATTACAAGAAATAGCATTAATAAAAAATTAACTTTATGTTTAAAAATTTAAGGTATTCAATCTATAAAGAGAACTAGGTAATTTACGGTGTTCATTTTTCAGTTTATATATATTTTTTGAATCATTGCTTAAAGCTTTTTTTTCTGTTATCAATAATTTAAATACTTTCATTGATGAAAGTTTTGAAAAATATGAATGACTCGAATTACTGGGAGAAAATAAATAAAAATAATAGGGTACGAAGTGATGGAATAGAAATGTATTTAATCTCATTAATGGTTTAAGAAGTGAAGGAGGGAAATAGAACAACTATAACCTTTTTTTAAAATTTGAATAAAAGAATATTAAGACAAGTTTTTTTAAAAAATTCAATTAAGAGTATACTAATGTCCAATTGAAAAACAAGTATAATGCATTAAGGTATAGATTGAAAATTTTCAAGAATTTACTTAAAGAAACGAGAATCATTCATAAATCCTTCATTAGTAAAGTTAATGTTATAGATGAATGTTGGCAAAATCTATTTAAGGTAAAATATTTCTTTACTTATTGATATATACTATATTTATTTTTCCCATATACATATTTCATTATTGTAGACGTGTAAAATGGTTTGCATATTTGCTAGGTGTATATTATGCTATGTTTTGCTAGATTTTTAAGTATATCTTAGATGATTATCATGTGTATAGGCTTAGAATTATGCTATTATTATTGTATGTATTCTAAGTGTTTGCTTGGAATAGAGCAAGAACTGGATCTTAATTTTATGTTTCATGAGGTGTTTGATGTGTTTGTTAGTGATGGAAACTAGGAAATTAAAGAATGAAAAAGATAGAGGCTGAATGAAGCAGCTCACGATTGTGACTCCCATTTCACGATTGTGAAGGAAAGGAATTTCCAAAAGCACGATTGTGACACCCATGTCACGACCGTGATAACACTTTCTACGTGTGACCTTTTTCGTATCATTTAGGGTTTTGTGATATTTTTGGAACCTAATGAATTGGGAAAACCCTAAAAACAACCCTAGGACCCTAAACTATTATTTAAGAATGTGAAAGACAAAAAAAAATCTAGCAGCCATTGAATCAAAGTGGATCATCAAGAACAACATTAGGAAATTCTAGTTATCCAGATCAAGGAGAAGATAGAGTTTTCATTCTTTTTCCTTTGTTTCTTTCATTATTATTGATGTGTAATTGGAATTCTAAGATATTTATCATGTTCATAAAGTTTTATATTTCATCATCATCATCATCATCATCATCATCATACCCAATTGAATCCCACATCAATGTGAGGTCTGGGGAGGTCTGATGGTACATAGCCTTACTCCTACAAAGTAGAGAGGTTATTTCCGATAGACCCACAAACAAATGTGACATGAAGAGTTAAAAAAACTTCAAGTATGTGATACAAGTTTAGAAGCATAATAAGAATAATAATACTAATAATAATAATAAGACAAATAGGAATACAAATATTAAGAAAATAATAAGAATAATAATACTAATACTAATAATAAGAATAATAAGCACAATAAGAATAATAATATGAAAAGAAGAAAAGTTTGACCAACTGATCAAGCAGATGCCCAATTGATCAACCAGATGCACACAATAGGAGAATCATATACAAATCAAATCTATCAATAATAACATAATCCCATATGAAACCAATAAATTAAAGAATCAAATTAAGGACTCCTACGGGTCTTCACCTCCTATACACTTATTAGACTAAAAGCTACAGAAAAAAAAAGCATCTAACCAAACGGACATAATAAAAGATGAGATGTATCACACAATTAGATTAAGAAATAGGCTTCACTAAGAATCAAACAAATTCCAATAGGTATCAGACATTATGGATCAATTTCAAGAGAAATTTACTAATTGATTCAAGATCAGGATGCTTACTTGCCACTCTAGGAAGAATCACAGGAAACTTGCGCAAATGTTATTAGGCTAGGATCATAAGAGAATGTACTGACCTACTGATCAATATTAACAGAACTAGTTCTGCTAAGGTTACTGGCTTTTAAATCAGATGATCTTGTTAAACTAAATACCTTATGCATTGCTCGTGATAAACTAAGAGTGATAAAAGAAGCGTGATCACGATGCTCACAGTTTTTTGTAGATATAATAATGGGTCTATAGAGACCAGGAAAGACACTCTAAAAAATAGTTATCGTGATCTACTTTTAACGCCTCTTTTCTGATGATTATTAGGTGGCTTTCCAAAAGCTTTGCAAAACCCACATGCAAAGACTTTTGGTGATGACGACTTTATCATCGGGGACACCTTACTAAAATTTGTTTCACTTTATAAAAATCTCAACTTTAGTAACACAGCCAAAGCATTAACTCACATGAGGTAGAAGTACTCAATAATGCAACTTTTCCGACATCAAGCCCCCTAAATCTGGACATTAACACATAAAAGAGACAGTCTACCTATTTTGAGTTATCTAAGAAAATACCCGTGTGCTTCACAGGACTAGAGGAAAGCCTAAATTCAAAAATGCCAAGCAGGATGCATTAAATGTATATTCAAGCATGGAGAATAACATATCTTAACACCAAACTCAAAATCATAATGTAGAGAGAGATGAGACAAAATTTACCTAAACTTTTCTTTAGTGATATCTTCCAATCCTTTGATAATTTCTCAAATCTAATGATAGATTTGAGTTCGTCCCAAATTACCTTAGAAAATCTAGGTTTGGGTTAAAGAATAAAAAAAAGTGGTGAAAGATAGGTGATGGCCGAATGCTTCATTTTCTCCTCCTCTCTTCTCCTCTCTTCTCCTTTCTTTTAACTAAAACAAAGTGGTTTAATGCCAAATAAAGGGGGGGCATGGCCATAAGGTGAAGAAGGGTCTAGAATTCGACTCTTCTTTGACTAAACATAGTGAATTTACCATTTTGCCCTTAGTTTATGTGAAATTACCATTATACCCTGCAAACTTTCCAAAATTGACAATTAAGCCCAAAATTTGAGAATGATCAAAACTTTTATTTTCATTTTGGTCCTCGGACTTTTTCCAATAATAATTAGGCCCCTCAACTTTACAAAATTACATATTGGTCCTCCAAGAATTGAAAAATTACATTTAAGTCTCTTATGTACATCAACTTTTCCAATTAAGCCTTCTAAGTGTCCAATAAGTCTATAAATCATGTCTAATCACCTCTAAGGCATTAGAACACATTTAACTCAGCCACCATGGCCATATCCATCCAATGGAATCGATTTTTACATACTTAGAAGCTTATATGTTAGAAATCTCCAAGATTTCGCATACTAATGAACTCTAAGTTCATGTAAGGGCATATAACATTATATATCACTGTCATATATACCGAAAGGATTCAAATATATTTTTGAACTCATATACAACTATGTATATGTCAATATACAATAGTATCTCCAAGTACAGACCAATAACAAAGGGCTCAAAAAATTCGACGTTATAGTTCTCTAGTAAGTTCGTATTTAGTATAGTGGTGTAAATTTCTCCAGAAATCACCCTAATGAATCTTAAATCTTCTCTTACAATCCTTATCTTTATTCCATCCCAAGTTAAAAGACTAATGATTCAAACTCCAAATTTAGACTTATAACTCTTCTGGTAAGCCCCATCTCAACTTCATCACTCAACTAGCTTTTTCTCTATTTTTAATGTAAGTAAAATCTACCTTATCTAGTTCAAAATTTTGAAAATAGAAGTTGGAGCACTTGAAAGGGCTTTTATCCAAAATTTTTAGCATTTCTCTCCCTCTATACCATAGATATTGAATATTTGAAGTTATAAAAAATATTTGGTCCCCTTTTGAGTTAAAACTAATTTTACTAGCCCATTCTAATAAGTAATCCCAACTTATTATTGGACATATAGAGCTACATCTTACTTACACTTATTTAGAAAGAGTAATTGAGTATTGAAACTCGAAGAATAAGTTTGAAATGCTCCACTCTCTTTTTTGTATAGTTAATAAAGTAGGTTTAACTTTCCTTTAATTACGTATTTGCTCTTCAACCTTTTCTTTATTTTTAACTAAGATGTGAAAGAATTTTTTAGGATGATTGATTTTGTCCATACTAACATTTCCCAACATACTTCCTATTTATGTTCCCTTAGCATCTTTATACAAGATTTGTTGGTGAATTTCCCTTATTTGTGTTTAACCCATGCAATATGATTTGATAATTTGGCATTAGGCATATAGTTCACTAAGTTATCTATGATAAATGAGAATCCTCCCAAGTCACATTGCTATTGGTTATCTTATATAACCTCTTTAGCTCTAGCATTCTCAGTTAGCAAATGACTAAGATATTATGCCTTGGGGAGTCTATTCAATGCTCCTAATACACTCCAATTATCAAACCAAAACCAAGTATCATTTAATAAGATTTTCTTGAGTTTAAGTTTTGTGGTCTCCCTCAAACTTAGCATTTGATTTAGGGTCTAAAAGTTATCTAATTTTTCTTTTAAATTCCATAGGTTAGTAGCTTTTAAGTGGTTGAAATACATCCATCTCACCTATATAGACTCCATATCATTGAACAACTTCCAAATTCTTTTAATAATTAGCATTGTTCATTACTTATATCCTTATTAGTTTTAGGCCTCCTTTTTACTTAAGGACAAATTGTAGACCATTTAAACTTGGATTTCTACTCTTCATTGCATCATTAGGCCAAAGAAAGTTTCGATTGATTTTATCAAGTTTTTGGTTAGCAAGATATGTGAACTCTAACAGTTTTGCATATTGTTAAGAATTGAGCTAACTAGTTGTAGTCTCTTTGTATAAAATAAAAGTGTGTTATATCATTAGCTTTTTTTATTTTTGTTAATGATATTAAAGAATGGTAAGAAATCTTTATAAGTTGGTCTCTTTTTAGTGATTGGTATGTCTGAATAATTGAAAGGGACATGTAAGAGTTAAAACCTGAAATTTTTATAATTCCTTAGCAAGGTTAGTTAAGCCTATAAAGAAATAAATCTTGCTTTTAAAGTAGTTAATGTTTAATCTAGACATTCTTTTAAATACACACAAATAGTTTATCGATACTTGCATAGAATGCTTATCAACCCCACCTAAGAGCAACAAATCATCAACAGATGCAAGGTTAAAAAGTTTGATTTCTTTACATCTACTGTAATAGTTGAAATTACCACTATATGCAATATTAAAGGAGATTAACCTTGTTAAAACCTCCATCATATGGTGAAGAGGTAAGGAGATAAAGAATCCTCTTGTTTCAACCCTTTAGCACTGGAGGAAATGTTAGTAGGTTCTTTATTTTCAATATTAGCAAAAGAGGTGGTGGTGATGCATTAATAGATCCATTTTATGAAAATTTTAGAAAAAATAAACACTTTAAAGTATTATTAGTATAAAGCTCCAGTCCAAACAGTCAAATTCCTTATAAAATCAAATTTTAGAGCACTAATTTTGATATAGTTCTTATAATGGTTACTCTTGAGCGAGTTAAGTATGATTAACATATTATCCCTAAGGTTTCTTCCCTTAATGAAGGCACTTTGATTACGATTAATATGATTCCTCAAAGCTCTTCCAATCTTTAAGTAAACATCTTCAAAATATTTTTGTAAATTATAATAAAATATGAAATTGGTTTGAAATCATAAAAACAAGTCACATTAGCTATGTTAGAGACTAGGCTAATATATGTTTTATTAATCTCCTTTAACATTCTTCTACTGAAGAAGAATTCCAAAATGGCCTTTATAAGCATATCTCTAACCTTATTCTAAGTCTTTTAACTTATTAGATAATATATTATTCAAGCATCACATCAAAAAATCATTAACTTTAACCCTTCTAAAGTCTTACCATTCCATATCTAATATAGAATCTTGTTAATTGATTTGATTGGAACTATTGAAGGTAAGTTGTTTTACTATGCATTATTATAAAAAAATAAATATTGCATCATAAAATATCTAATATTGTATATTCCTCCTTACACAAATCCATACTATTATGGAATTTGATTGTGGAGGTTTTCATTAAAGAATCTTGTTCCCTATAGATTACTAAGAAATATTAAATTTCACCATATCAATCTCATCAAAGCATTTCAACATTCATAACGCTTAATTTCTACTTAGATTTAAAAACTTTAAAAAAATTAAATCAATATTTCATTTAATACATTTGAATTTATCATATATATTCATTAGTAAATTTAATGAATTACTAGTATTTATCCTTTTATGAATTGTTATTACATCCTATATGTAATATGTATATGATTTAATAATTCATTCCCATCATCATCCTTTCACCAAAGATTGATTTGGTCATCCTTCAACCTAACAAGTTTCATATGATTCATAATCAAAGGATAAATATGTCATTGTATACAACTTTATAATTCTCATTATATTGATTTAACAAACATGGAATAAAAGGACAGTCTTTGTTATCTAACTTATATTCCTGCCACTTATATTAAACATAAGTCTCCTTTGATCCAATAAATACAAACCATTTCCATAAATTTGGATTAACTTCTTTTGCACAACATTCTATTTCTTATTATGCCTTGAACATTATAGTATTGTTGAATCCAAATCTAGTATCAAATACTTGAAAACATGAATTAGAAATATATATAATGTCTATCACATTATGTATTCACAAAAAAAAATCATGCAATTATATTCTTCTAATGATAACAATTATTATACTATGGAAAATGCCTTTAATTGTATTTCATGTTTATACTTTTAATAGGCTAAATCAAGTGGAACAATTTGATAAGGTACTATATCTTTTAACTCTATTTTATGCAACCATTTACATTGTGCTACATAGAGTTAACTTCCATCTTACATGTTACCATTAAAGTTGATGAATGTCATTACATGTTTTCATCTATATAATATTGACATATCCCTAAAACTTTATTACCAAATCCTCAATAGGGATTAATAGCAATACCATATAATGATTATATAACTTTTCTATCAAACTTTGTCAACTCTTCTTAAATCTAAAATGTATCTGAGAAATTTGGTAGAATCACCTAACTAAATAAAAGTAATTTATATTTAGAATAAAATAAATGTAAAAAAGCAAGTAATATGTTATATGTCATAACAATTAAATAAGAATAAGACTTTAATAATTTATCTAGTTACTCCCACTATTTTATTTAAAATAATTTCTCTCACTACTAATTCTAAAAGACTACTTTAGTATCTCTAATAGGCTATAATCCTATTAAAATTTAGTTAATCTTGAGCTTTTTCAATAAATCAACAAACTTCAATTATGTAGATAACAACTTTATTAATGATATCTTATATGACTTATAGATTCATTAGGTGACATCTCTTTCTTCTAAGAAATTAAATGAATTTAATTAATAAAAGTAGAAACATTGGCCTAATTAAAATTTTATAATAACATATTTAACCAATTAGAATATTAAATCAACATGAATAAGGGTGCTAAAGCTTATATAGGTCATTCTTGTTGATAACTGAAGTCATATATAGATAAGTGTCCTATCTTCAGAATGCATACTAATACATCGAAGCAATTTTATTTCCTTGTTGCTAAGATATTGTTACCTTCAAAAGATCCTCTCTGCATGCGTGTTACAGGATATGTCTAGTGTTGGGATCTTTAGTAATTATTTTGTAGCTTCATTAGGAGTTGGTGATTACCTTACCCTTATAAGTGTTCTTTCGCTCTTTTATATTAAATTGGGACCTTTAATGTTATTGGGATTTTGAAGGTTGAGAGTTATGATTTTCAAGCTCTAATATTTTACTTAAAACTTCCTTTCTAAATACCTTATTACCTTTGGTGCTTCTCTCTACTAAGGTTATAAAATATTTGTTAATTAATAATTAATATTTCTGATGTTCTTGGTGGTAAGATGCTCTCTTATCCACATAATGAGCTTATGCGTCATTTATGCCGTAATTTTTTCAATTCCCCTAAAGCAGCTCTTAATGTGTTATTTCTATAAATAATAGATGTATGATCCAAAAGCTATTATAGATAATGTGCTATCTCCTTTACTTTGTCTTCCATTTACCAAAGTGTTCTTCATGCTCAACCTTACATAGAACATAGGCATTACTAATATTTAGGTAGCTAATCCTATAAAGTGTAGGAGCTTTATTTTTAATAAAAGCTACTAAAGGAATGATACTTTAGGTATTAGATTATTGCTCTATACTACCTTCCAGCCTTTCATATATGGTCTTTTTTATCTAAAAAATTAGTATATCTACCTGATATATGTCCGAACCACCAATATACATCCTACTTCATACTACTAGGATAGTTGTTTGGAATATAATCTTCAAAAATTTAAAGAATATCTTCCTACTGGCTATGATTGATCCACTCCTTAACTTTGGTATTTAAAGGATATTTGTTACTTATTG
>JANQAP020024914.1:0-26229 GCA_026874005.2 Erythroxylum coriaceum | reverse complement strand
TGAGCCATCGATGATGGTCACTCATTGAGTTCGCAAAACTCACCCAAAATTTGCAACTATTTTTCAGGAATAGAAGATTACCCCGTAAGGCCAACGGGAGTATACCTACAGCATACAAGTGAGGATAGAGGTCGGGGATCAGTTCGCGTCTGCATTAGTGTTTTCTTATTTCTGTATAACATTGTGTATTATGAACTTTTGTACAAATGATTCTATCTTTTATAAAGTCAAACTAACTTAAGTACTTTGAATTTGTGGAAGGGCCCGAATGATTATTGAAAATTTCTGCTAATTGAAAATGATGATAAATGAATGGGGGCCCAATTTGAGTATGTATTCCGCATGTTATGTTATAAAAAAAATTATACCGACTATGAATGATTGAATGCATTAGCACGCCACCCTCGCGGGGCATGGACTCGGATATCATCAATGATGTCAGGTTCGGGTCTTGCGGGAGTGAGGTGCTACAATTAGACCTTAAAATATTGATTGATTTTCCTAAATAGTTCTAAACTTTAGTCTTAAATATTTTACATTTATCAAGAACTTCAAACTTGTATTTAATTAAGACACATATCTATGAAAAGAATAATTATTAATAAAAATAAAATATATTTAGAATTACAAATAACAAATGAATAAGGACAACAAATATAAGTATGAATAATTTCTAAAAATTAGAATTACATATCGAACTTTTTTATTTATTTTTGCTAACTTACCTATGCTGAAATTGATATATATCTCTAGATCATCAAAATTAAAAGTTGAAAGAGGACTCTTTCTCTAGAATGATGCCCCAATTTTTTATTCCATAACATGAATGTTTTTTTTTCTTTATTAGATTTCCTTTATTGATAATCTTTTCAATAATATATGAAGAAAAATATATTTCATTGGTAGTTAAATGCTTTTTATATAGACCATAAGGTTAAAAACTATAACATGTTTTTTCATCAAAAGATAACTACACATTAAAGTTTTAAATTACAAAAAAAATTGTCTTCTTTATCCAATATAGATATAGAGATCACATTCTATCTAAAATACTATATATAAAATATGTTATATAAAACAAGTTTAAAACCATTATCAAAGTTTAAATAAATAATTCTTACAAAATCTACATTCATTTCTTTATTATTGCTAAACTTCAGTTTAGATTCATGTTTAGTTAGTTATCTCTATGGTATAGATCAATGTATTATAAAGGCAACACAGCTAGAATTTAATCACTCTAACCACTAAAACCTAATTTAGTTATAGTAATATTATATATATGAACAACGCAAGCCAATGAGTTACTGATATTTCATATTTTCCTTTCCCATCCTTAATGCAATCCTATTTTTTTAATCTTTACTTTTACAAATGAAGCATCTTATATTCTTTATGATATCCATAAGACATCTCACGACATTAGTCTCATCTCTTTTTCTTTAAGTAGAGGATATTTAGGAACTTTACCTTTGGGCTTTATAGGGTTGGCTTTAGGTTTTGGTTTGGAGGCTATAAAGGCAGTTTAAGTTGTGTTATTTAATTTTTCTTCTTTAAATACATAGCAAGTAATCAAGGGATTAATATCCCAAACCTTATAATATGAGTTATAGGTAGTGACAAGGATATCAAAATTTGAGGGTAGTATATTTATAGCTTGGTGAATAATGAAAGCATTAGGAATGACAATATTTAGGGCCTCTAATTTTCTTTGTAAATGAAACATCTTGATAACATATTCTCTCACTACCTAACCTTAATATGTCTCATATAATATAATTCTTCTAGAATAATTCTTATTTCAACATTGGAAGAAATTTTGTACTCTTTCTTCTTGTAGTTAGCCTAAACTTATAAGTAGGTATTGCTTACCTTATAGGGATTTAGCCTAAGCTTGCTTTTGTTTTTTAACTTGGTTTAGTAGTAGTAGTAGTATTAGTATTACTTTTTCTTATTATTATTATTACTATTATTATTATTATTATTATTATTATTATTATTATTATTATTATTATTATTATTATTATTATTATTATTATTATTATTTTAAATTTGTAAATTAATGTTATTTTAAAATTTTATTTTAATTTTAATTTTTTGTTTTATTTATTTATTTTTTAAAAAATTTAAAATTAAATTTTATTCTATTTATTTTTCTTTTCTTCATGTGGGTCATTTAGAAACAACCTTTCTACTAGCTAGAGATAAAGTTGCATATTACTAGAATCCCTAGATCCCACATGTTGGCGAGATTTCTACTGGATGTTATTGTTGTTGTTGTTGTTGTTAGAAATATAGTTGAGGAAGTCCTTTGCTATGTTTCTAGTAGTCCACTAAGCAAATGGTAAGGTATAGACCTCTTGATGGTCAAATAGCATTTTTTTTAACTTTCCTAAGCCCTATATGCTACCTTTTTTAACGTTTACACTAACAGGTGTGGGAATAGATGGCTTTTTCTTGACCATGACCATGTTAATATCCTCCATCTCTAAAGCAAATTCAACATCATGTTTCCACTTCTTGAAATTGAAACTAGTAAAGTTTAAATAGTAATATTGTTGTTATTTATAGAGAAGGTGATTGTAAAATAGATAATTTATATAATTAACATAAATATAAGATAACAACGATACTATAATTCATAAATATTATTTATAATGAGAATTTTATCAAATATATTATAAAACATATATGGCAGAATAAATAATACATAAGGATAAGATCTTCACACAAAAGGGATCCAAAAGACATATACAAACTCTTATTCTACCACCTATAGGTGTACATATCTCTAAAGAAATGATTGTACCTAACCAAATGCCTTTATATTCATAAAATTTCATATAAGGCTTAAACTCGTAAGCTAAATAACCAAATGCAAGATCAAAAACATTCCGTAGCATGCAAGTAAAAGATTCCAAATGGAAACTTACTTAAAAATTAAAATTTATGCAACCAAAAAACTTGAAAATTATATAAATTAATTCTAAGATTCATTTTAAAATTTCTAAAAATTTTAGGTTTTTTGTCCTATAGTGTGTTAATGTCAGCTAGGCGTAGGGGTTAGACGCATGCATGGCCTTTGCATTATTTAAAAGCATCAAAAACATGTCAGTCATATGTCTGACATGCAACCACATGTACTGACCCTTATGACATGTGTCAAGTGGACTTTTTGAGACACAGTAAAATTGAAGTCCTTATGCGATTATCAAGTTTAAATATCAAAACCTAAATCAAATTTCCTCGTAATCACCAACCAATAATTTTGTTTATTTCTGAATACCTTATGACACTTATGTTTCGATGTTTCACTCATACTCTCAATACACAAGTATTTTGCACTAGTCAATCAAATGAGACAAATAAAGAGAGATGCAGAAGGGCCAATACTTTATTAACCTAATTCGTAAAAGATACAATGCAAAGGACTTAAATGACCTCCACTCACTCCACTAAATTGGTAGGAAGCTATCCACTTTAGGGAACTAACTCCATTTTTTAAAATTAAAAATGTCTTTGGAAGATACCCACTATGTTGCCACATCATCTAACCACTTTCTTATTCCTTAAAGAAGTCCTCTAACTTTATAAGGTAGTACTAATCAGGTGTTTGATGTGGGTAAGTTTTAATAAATAACCTTCGATAATCCACAAGCGCACGGTTTATTACCGTAGCATCTAAGATGTCGATCCGACAAGGAAGGATAATCTAATCCTAAAAACTAAAACTAGAAAACAATATAAAAATTCAAATTGCACGAAACTAAAAATGAGAAATTAATTCAATCAATCAAATCAAATTAAGAATCTATTATGGAAATACTATTACCAAACAATTTTTAACACACCTAAGAATCAACCTAAGGAAATTACCAATTGAGAGAAAGGGAATTTTACCTATCCTTAATGCTAACCTAACTGATTATGAATTACTAGATTGTTGGTTCTAGACAATCCTAGGGTTGATTACTCTCTCTCATGTTATAACTATTATCCTTAAATCATAAACCTTAATCAGATTGTGGAGGTCACAATTTCTCAATTTATAACCTATCCAAAACCTTAATTAGTTTTGAAGTTCTCTAATAAACTACCGGAAACCTATGCAAGATCTCTCTTTGCATAATTTACCGATTTGATTTAGTTCTAATTTCTATTAAATCACCTAAATCTCATTAGCCTAATTTAATCATTTTTCATTCGATTCACCCTCTCAGTTTATTATCAAATTATGCAATCTAATAATTAAATCACAAACAATGTAATAACCACATAAACAATCAAATTTCATTAATTCAAAGATAAAACTCTGAAGGTGAGTTTAGAACATCTTCAACATTTAAAAATCTTATCATCAAACTATTATTCCAATTCTATACAATAATAAAACTGAAAATAAACAGGAAATACTATCTAAACAAATGATGGGAGGTAGCGACATCGGGAAACTCCTAATTTAGGAAGTACATCAAGTTAACTTCTTCTCCTCTTCTCTCTTCCTTCTTCTCTTTCTCGATCTCTTGATCAATTCTCTCTAGGGGTTCTCAAAAGTGGTTGATGCATCCCTTTTTTCTCCCTTCTTTATGTTCTTTTCATACTCTTTGATGTTTTAGGTAACTCTAGGGTTCCTTCGAGGTCTGAAAGGTCCAAAAAATTCCTTAAAATATGAAGTTCGTGAGAGTCTGTGTGTCTACCTGATGCAGGCCACGACCATGGCCCACATCTAAGCCTTGTTTCAAGATCACGGCCGTGGGCCGTTGTTTCAGTGCAAATATCTTTTGAAACTCCTCTATTCTTCGATATTGGCCCTGAAACACTAGCAATCACATCAAGGTACCTCAAAAATATAATATTTAAACTCAAAAGCTTGTACTAAACCATAAAACACTCAAAACACAAATAATTAACAAACTAACACAATTCTAACCTAAACACAGACTAAATGATCAAATTAACGGCCAAAAAAATATCAAATTATACCCTAAAACATGATGCAATTTATAGTTATCAACATCCCAACCCTTAAATGTTTTCTTGTCCTCAGGCAAACAAAAACAATCAAACAAATCAAGAAAACACAAAACATACATATGCAATAATGAGACAATGGCTTCAACTTAGTGAAACAAATTTAACTATAAACATCATCCATCAAGTTGTTTTAACTTATTAACAAGCGAAATCCGTATCTAAGCACCTTGGATTAAATATACAAATTAATCAAAATTTTAATGTTGAGTTTATTCGCTTCTATCACTTCCACACATATATTTATAATCATTCAGTCAAAATAAAAGTGTAGCTGTTCCTCAGTAAGTTTTCATAAAAAATCAATCTAGTAACAAGTTTGGTAGGTGTTTATTTAAAAACATTCTTTTTGTTAATTTTCCTTTAAGGACATGAACCTAGTCTTTTTATGCGGAGGCAAACATTTGTGATGAATGTCGATCTGGTTACTCAACTAAGTCATGTTGTTATTAAGTTAATTGGTTGGAATGTCATTATAGCCTTTTTACGAGAAGGCACAAATTTGTGATGCGTGTCAATCTAATTACTTAGCTACATCATATTCTCAACTGGATACTAGCTCTATTCATAACCTAAAGGCTAGCGGAATAGTTATTTTAGTTAAAATTTATACAACTTTTTTTTAACACAAAATTTTGCCTACCTTATTGTTTTAGCTAATCATTCTCATTGACTATGTAATAATAATGCCACTTATTTGATTGGCCTAAAATTATAAATGAGTATGGCAAATTCTAGGGTGAATGGACTAATATCATATCCTAATTAGCCAGTATATTTAGCCCTAAGTAGCTTAGGTCACTAATTTCACAAACTAATAAATCTTCGCAACCTAAAAGGCTATGTTTAAGGCTAAATCTATCTCGTTAACCCTAGCCATTGACGCATTCACCCAATTCACATCATGCAACCTAAACAAACTATCATACAATATGCAAAATTCACACTGATGGTAAAATCACACAACCCTCCCCACACTTGAACAACACATTATCCTCAATGTGAGAAGGATACATACAAGCACAAAAGGGGAAATGAAACAATATGTGGAAGACAAAAGAACAAAATACTAAAAAAAATGAAAAGAAAAGGATTAGAACACGAAACTGTCATGGTGACTGAGGTGGTGATGTGTCAGAGGTAGAGACCAAATGCACCTGACACTCAAGATTGTTGTCTTATCTTAGAATTGCTTAAAGAGAGCAAGGGAATTAGTAATCCCAGATCATTTCAAATCATTAAAATTTTATTTAAAATTTAAAACAAAACTAACTAAAAATAACAATTCAAATCTAGCCACTAAACGTGCTAATTTATGGTCATTAGCTTGACTTTGTATTATTGGAACTTATCTAGGATCAATTATAAGTGGCTTGCTTCCACCCTTTTCATTTCATGTCAATTTTGTATACTGTAAGTAAGCTAAAAGTTGTAAAATGATCAGAGGACAATATTAATAAAATTATGAAAACTAATTAAACTCAGTAATGTCCATTTTTCGAGTGAACTGTTAATAAAATAGGGAATAACAAAACTCCCTGAATCTTCCATGCAATCTAGTAATTTGCCTAGTAAGAGGATGAGTTGTTCTCTTCTTGGTTCTTCCTTACTTGCCCTCATTGCCTCTTCTTCTTTAGCTTCTTGAATAGAGAATTCCATAGCTTCTTTAAACTTGATGTCTATTGTGATCTATTCTTCATCATCTCATTCCTTTAATGATTCGAGCACTTCAATTTCTCTGAATGAGTCGCCTTCCTCCAGATTCTTTAATACATCATTCATGTTGAATGTCACTTGATCATCACTAACCCGAATGATGAGGTTCTCTTCATGGACATTTACCCAAGTTTATTTTATGTTCAAGCATGGTATACTAAGATCTAGGGAAGAATAGGGAGAGTTGTGATTCTTTTCTTCATCCTCTTTCCTCGTCTCTTGATCTTCTATAAGATAGGGTTCAGCTTGGTCTTCCACTAGTTCTTCTTGATCTTTCCCATTTCTAGATGTGATAGCCTCATAATTCTCTGGTTGATATAATTCCATATTGCTCAGAGGGTCTTCCACAATTCTCTTACAAAATTCACAGGAAAGTTATATCACTTAAATCTCCATGTTATGAATAGAAGAGGCATGACTTTCTATTACTCGATCAAATTTCTCTTCTAGTCTCTTCTAGGTCTCTTCCATGTCTATTAACTTGTCCATAATTTTATCCAATTTGGAATCCCATGAACTAGACTCATCTTGTTGAAATTTAAATAGGTCTTGATGTCCTATATGAGTACTTGCATTATTGGACCAATAGAAATTTGGGTGGTTATGCCACCCCAAAGTGTTTAGGTTCATATAAGGATGATGATTTCCCCAACTTAATTTGGGCTCATTGAAATCTACAAGTCCTTTTCTCCCTATAATGTACATCCTCTATAATCGTTCTCGTAATAGTCAGTTTCTAAACCTACCGAGGGATTAAAGTGTTAGTCACAAGAATTGCATCATATTAAAATGAATTAGTGCATTTGGGATATGATTTCATGATTTCATTCACATGCATAATATGAGCATATACACACATGAATGTTGATTTAGAGAAATTGCACTCAATTGACATGTTTCGGGATATGAAAGTTTCTAAATAATTGAGATATGATTATGCTTTTCTAATGTCTTGTACTTTGACTTACCAATAAAAAGAATTAATAGATTGCAATTAGTAATTTAGAGTTAATTGTTACAATTGGGAGATTGATGAATTAAAATGTACATTTAGATTAGGAAAATTTTCAAATGGCAAGACAAGTTAATATATGAAAATTTAGGATGACTAAGCCTATAAAAATAAGTGAAATATGGCAGTAGAATTGAGTGACAAATGGCTTAGGGAATTGACTGACAAATGGCTTAGGGAATTGACTGACAAATGGCTTAGGGATTTAAGTGAAAAATGGCTTTAGAACTAAGTGACATATGGCAGTCTAAAGGATAGACATATGTCTTGCTTGTTTTCTTGACAAGTATCCCAACACTAACCTTACACCTACACCATATGACCAACACATTCAACTCCTTTGTAATGTTTCTACTGTACTCTTTCCTTCTCCTTCCTCTCACCGTCGAAATCCACATCTCACCCACATCTTGAGTTTCTACCCTAATTCTGTCCATTTCTACCTCAAAACCTTTGTCAAATTCTTTAAAAAGATAACTATATCTTGTTGTCTTCTTCTTGTTTTTACTAAAACTCATCCTACTCCCACCTTGTTTCTGAGATGATCTTACATGCATGTGAGGCAAAGCAGGCTTGATACATTGAGGTGGAATTTGAACTATACAAGTAAGTGAAATATTGATCTTTATGGCATGTGTTAGCAGAATTTTATGATAACTGAATTAGGATGAATTGAATGTAGTGTTGATGATGAAGTTGTGCTGGAAAATGATGGATGAATTGGTTACTTTTCTATTTTGTTTTTGGATGCATTAAAACAGTAGTTTATAGGCTGTTATATGGATGATTTAAGTTAGGATTTGAGGTAAAATTGATGACGAATTCATGCTAGAGATAGGTGTTATTGAAGTGTTCTCAAATTTTGAAAAGTTAGGACTACATCTATAATGGTAATGTAACCAATATGGAAGCTAAACTAGCATGAAATGAAGTAGCTCTATAGGACATGAATTTTAGAAAATTTCAAGTGTTTGTGATGTTTCTAAGTATGTGAAATTCGTGGAGAATTGAAGAAGAAGCACAATCGTGGCACTCATTCCACGACCATGGCCTGATTACTTACCTTTTATCATGAATGTGACAAGGTTCCCCACGATCATGGGCCTAGTTCTGTAATGATAATTTTAGCTTTGTGTACATATTGAGCTAGCTAAGGAAAAGTTACTCTAAATTGGTGTATTTGGATTTGATTAAGGCTTGGAATGAACCTAGATTGTTCCTTGATTAATTGGTTAAGAACTTGATAAGTTTATATTGTTAATTGAAGTCATAACTTAAAGAATGGACTGTTTGATATCTATTTATCCAAATCTGGACATTATGAGTTGTCAAGGGAATAAATGTGTTCTTATGATTGCAAATATAATCTTAAGGACTTATGTAATGTGTATTAGGTATGGATGAATGAGAATTAGGTAAATGTATGAATATATATTACTAGAAAAGTTTGGTGAATGTATGATTGATGAATTTGGAGTAAATCAAGATTACTTAAGATATAAACCTAATTACAAACTAGTTGTATATAAGCTATAATGTTTAAATGGTCGAGATTTTTGTATAAGGGTACATACCTGGAAGGTTGATTGAGCATGCATTGAAACATGACATATATACATATGTATGATTGTATATTCATATGGTTAAACAAATTAGTGATTTGTGAACTATATATGTATTGCATGACAATAGACACACAAGGCAATTGTCAACATCCAGACATTGCCGAAACATCGAGGCAATAACTTTTCTAGAGCCTACTGTGAGTTAACTTAGATGTGTAAACTCAATTATATATGCTTCTATATGAATTGAATGTTTAATCTGAAATGTATGTACAATTGATTGATAAATGCTGGACTTAGATCTGAGGAGCTTGTTATATAGTATGAGTATACTGAAATGAAAGTATGGCATATGAATGATGCATCTCATTACATTGAAATGCATGATCAGATAAAGTAGTTGTGATCAGAGTGGCCGATGTGATAAAAGAGCCTTGAGCCCAGAATTGTGAAAAAGAAGCCTCAAGCTCAGATAATATGGACTTGATATCCATAATGGATATGGTTTAGAAATGAGCTCGATATCCACAACAGATATGGGATAGTAAATTGGGTTGATAGGTACTTGGTCACAACAAAACAAAAAATGAGAATGGAAACCCTTGTGCATTTGAATATACATCACTTCATGTGTCCTATATTGAATTGAAATGAATTATTGAATTGTTTGCTTTAGTGAAATACAGTTGAAGTAAATAAGGATGTGTTGTGGTATGCAATGCTAGCTTATATGATGAAATGTGATGTGGTATTCGATACTGGATGGTTTGATATACTTATTTTTGTGTTCTAACTTGAGTGAATTCATCGATGATGGTTTACTCACTGAGTTCACAAACTCATCAAAATTGCAACATTTTCTCAGGTTCTAGGGAATTCTAGCCACTGAGGTTTTATAGTAGAAGTCTAGTACTTGCATTTTAGGGACAAGAATGGCTTAAAGGCCTGATCAGCTGAATCTAAGAAGTCTAGATAGATGTCTTGTGTATTAGTATTTCTTCTCATGTGATATTATTGATACTGAGTTTTGCGCTCAAAACAAAATGTTGTGTAATATATATATATATGGATTCTGAATTGTAATGACATGTGACTTTTTATATCTGTGAATGAAATGGGAAGAAATGTGTTATAGAATGCTTATGCTATGTTTGATGTCTTAAATGAGTTGGTTTGATTGTCCTAATGTACAATTTTCGTAGAATATGTTCTCAAATATCCTCAGGTATGTTCGGGTTTATGCTTTATAGGAATGGTATGTTACAGTTCTTTTTATCTCTTCATAGCATTCAACTCTTGAGATTCCCTATTTTCATTTGGTGATATCCAAGTTGATGTGTCATCTACTTTATGCCCTTTTTTTCATAAAAGATGGTGAAAAAGCCTTAAACTACAAGAATTAAACTAATCGCCTCCCCTACAACGGTGCCAAAAACTTGAATGGGTGCTTGATATGAGTAAGTTTTAATAAATAACCCTCAATAATTCGCAAATGCACGGTTCATTAGCGTAGTACCTAAGGTGTCGATCCCACGAGGGGGGATAATCTAATCCTAAAATCTAAGGCTAGAAAACAATAAAAGAATTCAAATTGCACGAAACTAAAAACGACAAATTAATTCAATCAATCAAATCAAATTAAGAATTAATCACATAAATACTATTACTAAGCAACTGCAACACACCCAAGAATCAACCTATGGAAATTACCAATTGAGAGAAAGGGAGTTTTACCTATCCTTAATGCTAACCTAACTGATTATGAATTATTGGATTGTTAGTTCTAGATGATACTAGGGTTGATTACTCTCTCTTGAGTTATAACTAATATCCCTAAACCATAAATCCTAATCAGATTATGGAGATCACAATTTCTCAATTTACAAACAATCCAAAATCCTAATCAGTCCTAAAGTTCTCTAATAAACTACCAAAAACCTATGCAAGATCTCTCTTCTGACAATTTACCGATTTGATTTAATTCTAATTTCTATTAAATCACCTAACTCTTGTTAGGCCAATTTAATCATTTTTCATTCGATTCACCCTCTCAGTTTGTTATCGAATTATGCAATCTCAGAATTAAATCACAACCAACCCAATAACCATATAAGCAAACAAATTTCATTAATTCAAAGATAAAACACCGAAGGTGAGTTTAGAATATCTTCAACATTCAAAAATCCTATCACCAAATTGTTATTCCAATCCCAATTCTATACAATAATAAAACTAAAAATAAATAGGAAATACGATATGAAAGGATGATGGGAGGCAGTGACATCGGGAAACTCCTGATCCGAAAAGTACGTCGAGTCAGCTTCTTCTCCTCTTCTCTATTCCTTCCTGTCTTTTTCGATCTCTCAATGAATTCTCTCTAGGGTTTCTCAAAAATGGCTAATGCAAAAGCCCCTTTTCTCCCTTCTTTATGTTTTTTTTGTATCTTTTTATATTTTGGGTAACAGTAGGATTTTTCTAAGGTCCGAAAGGTCCAAAAAATCCCTCAAAATATGAAGTTTATGAGCGTTTGTGCATCTGCCTAATGCAGGCCACGACCATGGCCCACATCTGAGCCTTCTTTCATGATCGTGGCCGTGGGCCATTGTTTCAGCCCAAATGTCTTCTGAAACTCCTCCGTTCTTTGATATTGACCCTGAAACACTAGTAAAACCATCAAGGTACCTCAAAAATATAATATTTAAGCTCAAAAGCTTGTACTAACCTATAAAGCACTTAAAACACACATAATTAACAAACTAACACAATTCTAACCTAAACACATACTAAATGATCAAATTAATGGCTAAACACATATCAAATTATGCCCTAAAACATGATGCAATTTACACTTATCAATTGTCCAAATAATTAACAAAATAACACAATTCTAACATAAACACATACTAAATGATCAAATTAATGGCTAAACACATATCAAACTATGCCCTAAAATACGATGCAATTTACACTTATCAGTTGTCCATTCACCAAGATGCTATATGAAAAAGTCATTAAACATTGCTCAATCCATTGCATGAAGATTCCTGGAAATTCCATAGCTTGCAAGATATTTACAATGAAGCACCAATCAACATTGTCATACGTTTTTATGAGATCAATTTTATACAATAATTGGGTTTGATTTTCCTCTTTAAGTAATTAGCAATGAGTTCATGAAGTATCATAATATTAGTACCAATTATTCTGCCAGGTATATATGCACCTTGAGTGTGACTAACGTGCTTATGAAGAATTCCTTTGAGCTTCTAAGCTATAATTTTGGAAATGATCTTGTAAAAAGAATTGCAACAAGCAATAGGTCTGAAATCAGAGAAATTATTCAACTCACTATTCTTTGGAACTATAGTTATAAAGGTCCTATTGATCTCTTTGAGGAGAGTACCTTTACTGAAGAATTCCATCACAGCTTTTGAAACCATGTTACTAGTGAGAGACTAAGTTTCCTTGAAGTAATTTACATTAAAGTCGTCAAGTTTAAGAACTAAGTTACCATATTAATGACATTTAATTAATAATTATAATAAAATTATGAGTTTAAGTTAGATTTAGTAAATTTGGTTTGAGTTTAAAAGTTGAGTTGAATTGTCATGTAAATAATATTTGACTATTTTACGTCTGATATTCATATTATACATGTATATTGTTGTTATTTTTAATCGAAATTTAACAAGAGTTTTTTTATTTTTCAATCGAAATTTAAGAAGAGTTTTTCTTAATAATATGAAAACTAAAAAGTGTTTTTCTAAAAAATTGTATTTTCAAGAATTTTAAATATTAAAAGCTTTTCTAAGATTTTTTAAAGGGGAGGTTTGTATCTTTTATCCTATATTTATAAAAGTTACAAGATTAAATAATAGTTGTACTTAATAATTCAACTTTTTGATAAACTTCTAAAAAATTATCAATTAATTGTAATTTTCTAATAATAAAACAATAAAAACTCATACATTTTGAAACAAAATTTGAACATTTTATGTTTAGGATTTTACTTAAGTTAGTGAACATAATGGAAGATATTCTTTATTAGAGTAATACTTAAGAAGATCTAACAAAAGATAAGATTTTTATTTATTTCTTACCTTAACTTTTAAATACAAGGCTAACCTTAATCCTTTATTTATAGGAGAGGATGAGTGGAAAATTAAGTAGACATTCCTTTTTATGATAATTTTTTCAAGTAATTGGCTTCACCCCATAAGTCAATATAATAAATAATATCATTGCTTACATCATAAGTATAAATGAATTCACTATTTATATCACATTTATATTAAACATAAATAAAAATTTAAATACGTTTAACAATATTTTAGTCCCTTATGTCTTTAAAGATAAAATCTTGTCTAAGGGACATTTACCTTTCCTGACCTAACTCAAAGTCCTTATAATCAAGAAGATTTCATAATTCTTTAATTTCCTCATTACTAATTTCCGTGATAAGTTGGAATGAAAGTGAGAGAAAGTTTCCTTGTTAGTTTATTATTAACTATTTGCCTCCTAATCAAGTTGAATGGACTTGGATGATCTATCCTCTCTCATCTTCTTCCCCGATGGCTTTTGCCTTACTCTTGGATGATTTTTTGGCCTTAACCTGCTTTTAGTTTTTTCTTATGTTGCTCTCCTTGCTCTCTTTGCTTTTACTTTCTTCTGCCTTGATTTGTTTTTGGTTTTTGGCAGTTTGTTGTCAACCCCCTCCCCCCGCTTCCATTTTCTCTCCTTTGAGCTACTTAAAGGCAGTTGTTTCCTTTCATCATCTATTTTTATCTCCCACTAGAATCTTTTACCTTTTTTAGTTATTTCTTCTCCCAACCACCTAACAAAAAAGTTGTTTCTTACTATTATATGCTACTCTGTAGCTTTTAAACCTTTTTCATGCAGTCTGTTCATCCTACAATTGTTGGGGATATTTCATCTTTTCCATCTCCACCGTCTTCTTCATCTTCATCTATCAAGCAGACTCTCGATGAAGCTAACCCTCCTCCCTCGGCCCTTCCTCCTTAACCCCTGACTAAGAGTTAGAAGTAGGTTGTAGGAAATCATCGTACTTCCACTGTTTTTTTTAATCTGCCTAAGGAGCAAGATGGAAAAAGCTAATAGTCTTCCTTGATATTGAAATTCTAAATGAGGGGGCTTGTAGATGGGATTCAACCTTGGTTGGTTATTTCTTTGATCAAAGACCCCCTTTCCTGTCAAGTATAAATGGGCTTTCAATCTCTGGAAAATAAGGGACTGGTTTTATGCTATTTGAAGAAAACCTCATCCTCTTTTCATTATCCTCAAGTTTTGTTACTCATAAAATCTTAAAGGAGGGACCATGGCATATTGCCCATCAACCTTTATTTTTGCAATCTTGGCAGTCGAGGTTAAACTTTGAAATGGTTAAACCATAAAGCATCCCACTATGAGTTACAATGTCCCATTGGGGTACTGGACTACTAGGGGACTAATCTCATTAGCAAGCTTAAAAGGGAAACCTTTATTTCTTGTTGAAAACACTACAAAAAAAGAAGAATAGGCTAAGCTTGTATATGTGTGAGTACTGACATGTCAAAGGACCTCCTAGATGAGATTCCAATTATGAGGTTAGGGGTTGGAAATAAACTCTTTGAAGATAGTTTAGCTATCTCTTATCATTAGAAGCCTCCACCCAAACTTTAAGGCAAAGTGTGGAAGCCTGCTGGGAGGAATTTTATAACATAAAATTACAAAGAGTTAATAGCTTTGGAGGAGAAAGGAGATCCTAAGGAGAAGGAAGGATCTGACCAAACAAATGAAGTGACCAATCTGACTATCAATGATAACCGATCTACCGAGGTGGCTGATATTATTCTACCTAAAGGTATAAGTGAAGCAATCTTTGAAAACATAAGGGATATGCAAGCTGATCCCCCTATACTGCTGAATGAGAGCAATGTGAAGAGAGTGGAGGAAACACCTAATCCTAACTCCTAGGGAAGTTTATTTGTAGTTGATGGAGGTAAGGAGTTGTTCTAAACTGTTGAAAGTAGAGAGTTATAAAAGAGCAAGAGTAAAAGCTCCAAAGGTAAACAAAAAATAAAATGTCCATTTTGGTATGGAATGTCAGAGGATTGAACTGCTCTAATAAGCTCTTTTCTTTGAGGGATTTTTTCTTAATAGAAAGGCCTCTAGTTTTGAGTTTATTGGGAAAAAAAGTTTTTGGGACCTCAGTGGAAAATCATATCTAACCATTCCCATCATGTTTATGGTAGAATCATAACCTGTTACAACTTTGATAGGGATGAGGTGGATCTTCTTGGATCAAATGACAAGGTAATGCATTTGAAGGTCACTTTTCTTCATAAGAAAGTGGTGATCAATTCCTCTTTTGTTTATGCAAGTAACTTTGTTTATCAAAGAAATGGTTTGTGGTGTAACCTCAAGAATGTCAGTAACAATTGCAATGGCCCTCGGATAATTTGTGGTGATTTTAATTTAACTCTTTATAAATCTAAAGCTTAAGGAAACTATAATTTGAGAAATTTCACTAAGGATTTTAAGGAGCATGTTGATATATTTGGGGTTAGTGATCTAAAAATTAAAGGGTACATATTCACTTGGATAAACAATGGAAGATCAAATTGGTTTATTAGAAAAAAATCGAGCAGAGCTCTTGTCAACTCTAATTGGCTAAATTTGTTTTGGGAGAGCATAGCTAGGTTTAAGGATCCCCTTTTCTTAGATCATACTTTATTCTTAGTAGGAGACTTATTCCAGAAGATAGTTAGACATTTCCTATTCAAATTAATAATTCTTTGACAAATGAGGGAGGCTTTTTGGAAGACTATAGAAAAGGGGATTGATTGCTCTATTGCTAGTACCAAACCGTTCTCTTGTGTCCTAAAGCTTAAGGCTAACTTAAACTGATAAATTTGGAAAGAGGCCCTAGTACCAATGGAGCCATAAACTTTTCTAGATATGAACTTACCTCTATAAAATTCCTCCTTTCAATCAATCTTAGTGATCCATCACTACTCCCCAAGGAGAAATTAATTCTACCAAAGTATCTTTATATTGTAAACAACCATTCCTTTTTACGCAAATAGAGATCTATAGCGAATTGGTTGAAAAAGGGTGACATGTGCTCTAAATTCTTCAATTTTGTCATTGCTAGAAGAAATCAAAACAAAATCAGCTCTATCTTATCCTGTGATGGAACATTACTTTAGGACCAATATATTATTCAGTAGGAAGCTATCAAATATTACACTTCTTTGCTTAATACTGCAAATACATCTTCAACTTCTGTGTCTTGTTTGAACAATTTCATATCTAGAAGGATCCTAGCTGAGGAGTGGAGAATAAAGAGATAGAGGATATAGTTTTTAAGATGAATGGAATGGAAGCTCCTGTTCTGAATGAATTGAATGGATACTTCTATCACAAGTCTTGGGAAGTAACAGGGTAGGTTGATAAAGATGTAGTTCATGAATTCTTATCAAGAGCATCTTGCTAAAAGAACTCAATAATAAATTTCTTTACTTAATACCTAAAGGCCCCAATCCCTCCTCTTTTGGGGACTATAGGCCTACAATTTGCTCCAAATTCCTTGACAAAATCATTTCCAAAATTCTAACTTCTAAATTGAAGGTTGTGTTGATAGTTTTATATAAAAAAATTTCGTATTGCAAGTATATCGTAACATATAGTATAGAAGATATCGTTATAAAAAAGATTGAATATAGTCACTTAAAAATTTGAATCATACTTTATTTAAAGTAACAAAGATTGAATTGATTGAAAATTAAAGTAAACTAACAAACTTGATAATTGAACAAAAAAAGAAAACATTAAAATTGAAGTAATCAATGTTGGAAACTTAGGAATTATCATATCCTTGTTTTGTATTCCCTTCACCTTATTAATTTAACTATGTTTGATCTTAGATATCTAAAGGTTATGATTACCTTCTCTTGAAATCTAATCATGTAATCCCAATTGAAATAGATAAAAGTTGAGTTGCAATCTCTCGATCTCTCAAAATTTCTCCTAACGACTTAATTAGATTTGAAGCCACCCTAAGAATAATTAACTTGCAATTAACATCTCTATTTAATTGCTTATTAACCTAATACTTGTTAGTCTATTAAGGTATCAAGTTTCATTGTGCAACTTAACATAAATAACTTGATTCAATCTTTTGATTAAGATCAAGTATGAGCACAACAAATATCACAAAACAATAATATATTGAATTCAACAAAGTAAAAGTCACATAAAACAATACAAGAATAACACCCTAATATAGGTTAGAAATCTTTAATAATGTTCAAAACATAGCTACTCAGATTTGGTATATAAGGCATTGAAATAAAAAAAGAGAATATGATGAAATCAACTTGAAGCCTTGATATGGAAAATCTGGAAAGCAGGAGTTAATCTTGATGTTTCCACTTTTGATCTTCTTATTTGTGTTTTTTTCTTCTTTTGGTGTCTCAATCAACTTTTAAGGCTCTTTCCTTCCTATAGCCTTCAATGATATCCTTTTATAGCAAAAATTAAGTTTTCTAGAACACACCTAGTCACTTATATAACCATGTAGCTGACCGTGTATCTCTAAAACCTCTAAATCGTGACTTTACACGATCACAGAAGCTTACACTGGCGCATAATGACCATAAGTGTCAACATACACACCCATGTAATCTTTGAAGCTCCACACGTTTACAATGACTTACACTATATAAATATAGTCAATTAATCGTTTATCAGGCTGTCATGTCCTATTTGATTAGTGAGAAAAAGGGGACCTTCTAAGAGAATAGACATACTAGGGATAACATTTTGATAGTACAGGAGCTACTAAAGGGGTATTTAAGAAGTAAAACTACTCTTAACTACACCATCAAAGTGGATTTTAATAAGACATTTGACAATGTAAACTAGGAATTCCTACTAAAGCTATTAGAAGTGTTTGGTTTCCCTGAAGTCTTTATTATATAGATCAAAGAATATATCACCTTAACATCTTATTATGTCTTGGTGAATGGTAACCTTTTAAAGATCTTTAAAGGTGCAAGAGGTCTAAGGCAGGGGCACCATCTATCCCCCTAACTCTTTATATTGTACACGGAAGCTTTTACCCTCCTTCTAAAAAACATTGTTAAGAGGAACACTGAATTCATATTTCATTCCAAATGCAGGAAAGTTGAATTAAAAAACTTGTATTTTGTTGATGATCTATTATTATTTTATAGGGCACACACAGGTTCAATTCAAACTTTAATAAATACCTTGCAAGATTTTAAATGAATCTTTAGTATGGATATCAATCTCAATAAAAGTTATTTCATGATCTCTAAAGGAGCAACTCAGATGGAGTCTCATATAACTAGAATCATTAAAATTCAAAGGAAATATCCTCCTATGTTGTACCTAAGGCTCCCTATCTATACATGAAGGCTAGATTTTAAATAATGTCTTTCTTTAGTTGAGAAAGTTTAAAGAAGATTTAAATAATGTCTTTCTTTAGTTGAGAAAGTTTAAAGAAGACTATCTTTTTAGGTTAATAAATCTCTATACTATGGGATAAACTCCAGTTAATCAAATCAATGTTTTGCTCTCCCTATATATATTAGAGCTCTCACATGCTTTTATCCAAAAACATGATCAAGTTATTGGAGAGAATGTTAAGGAAGTTTCATTGGAGTCATTCTAGTGGTGAAGGGGGAGTTGTAAAAGTCAAATGGATTGATATCTGTTCCCTTAAAGAAGAAGGTGGATTAGGGGTCAATCTAATCAAAATAACTAATCTTGCTTTAATTATGAAGAGGCTGGTGGATTCTGGAGGAAAGGAATTACTTATTGTTGAAGAGGTTGCATAACTACTTTCTTAAAGGAAGGAATATTTGGGCTATTGATAAGAGCTCCACCTTCTCCTGGTTCAATTGTCAACTGCTTTAACTAAGAGATAGGGTAAAATTAGGAGTGGCATGCAAGATTGGGAATGGGTAAACAACTTTAATATAACTTAATAACTAGTATAGAGATAGACAACTTATTCATCTCCCTGAAACATTTACTGTTAGGCAACATCTCTCCTTGGAGGCTAAGTGAACTCACTAATTTGTTAAAGTGCTTAGTAACTACCTAAAGAGATGATGGAGAACAAACTAGACTATTCCCTTAATACCTTTTAATTAGACAGTTTGTTTTTTGAAAGGGAAACTATTAACCTCTCAATTGGCAAGGTTAATAGGGATTTGATCAGAAGTAGAAATCCTGGAGTAATTTGGTACAAAATTGTATGGAGCAAGTGTTTACCACCTAAAACCTTTTTTTTTATTGTGGTTGACCATTAAAAATAGATTATGCATAATAGACAAATTAAATTACCTATCTCTAAATAGAACCTATCCTTTTTATTCCAAAAATGAGTAAACTTGAAACTATTTCTTCTTTGAATGTAGCTTTGCAATAAGTGTTTGGAATGTGGTGAAAAGGCTAGGCTTACAAAACTATATAGGAGATTCATTCTCTAAACAATCTAATGGCTTTTAAACAATTCTAAATTACTAAGGGCTACTTTTCAAGTATATATAATTGCTATAGGGATTTGTGTTCAAGCAATATAGAAGGAAAGATACTTTAAAAGGATTACGGGTAAAACCATTGCATTATATGAACTAATTTCTGAGGTGGTGTATGGCATTAGGGAGTTGATTTTGTTAATGGACATAGCTAAAACTTGCAATCCTATCGTCACTTCTTCTTGGAGAATCTAATCTTTAAAATTTCATCACATAATCTGTTGGTTTATAAAGCGTTGTAGTAGATTTTAAGCAGTATTTTAAGGATATTCCCCTAAGGTCTCTTTTGTACTTCTAACATTTCATTTTCTTTAATGAATTCCTTTAATTTTTAAAAAAGTTTCCATAATAAGTTGACATATATTTGAGCTTAGTAGATAGGTTTGATAGTTTTTAATGGTGGATTGATTGCTTGTATAAGTTCAACTTACATGGGTCTTGAGAATTTTGAAAATTTGTAAAACTAAGTCAAGAGTGACGTGTGAATTTTAGTGTATTTTCTAGGTTGTAGAGTGTGTTTTTAAGTGTTTTATTAGGTGTTAATGATGTATTTAGGACATAGATTTATGTCTTTGTTAGTGTTTCTGTGTGTTTTTTTTATTATCATTGATTAAGGTAAGATTTTGATCTGCATACATGTTTTAAGGGAAATTTAATATGTTTTGATGCAGAGTGCATATAAGAAATTCCAAGAAAAGATAAAAAGGAAGTTGGACAAAGAAAGTAGTCATGATCGTGTATGTGCATAATCATGCAAGAATGCAGGATGGAGAGTTGAAGACTATCTACCATGATCATGCATATTTGCACAAATGTGACAAAGAGTGCATAGAGTAGCGAGTGTATGATCGTGAAAATAACAAAATTCTAGATCATAAGATTGGGGTTTTTTTTGGAAATAAAAATATGAAAATCCTAGAAAGGACCTCAAGATGATTAAAAAGTATAAAAGGCAAAAAAAACACTAAAAGATGTGGCTGGAAACATAAAAGAAGAGATCAAAGAGAGAATTCTAGAAGAACAAGGTTGTGTAATTTTCTAGTTGAAGAACAAGAACAAGTGAACATCTGAGATTCAATCTTCTATTCTTTTCTTTTTTTTCCTTGTTGTTAAATATTGATTATGATCAATTTCTGATATATTTTAACTATGGAACTTATTTTGGGGACTACTCTTGAAATGTTTATTAAACTTTTACATTCTTAGTTTAATAGAGATATACTTTCTAGTGTTTATCATTTTATATTTGATATGAATCAGAAGGTTAGATTGAATTATTTGTTTCATGTGCTGCAATAAGAGCTAGTACCATAATAAACCTATAAAAATCAAATAAATAGGAAATTGAAGAGAGATCTTAATTATTTGTTAGTTATCTATATGATTACTTCAAATACAGTTAGATAGATAGGAGGAGTTTTGATAGATCGAGAGGTCGCAATTCAATTCTTATCTATTTTAATTAGGATTATTTGGATAGATCTCAAGATAAGGTTATCGTAATTATTAGATATTTAGGATTAAGTATTGTTAAATCAAGAAGGTGAAGTGAAAATAGATAAGGATAGATATAACTCCTAACTTTCATTATTGATTAATTAACAAATTCATTATTACTTGTTTAACTACTCAATTATCAATTTTCTTTAGTTTAGTTTATTTTCTAATTATTTTTTCATATTATTGACCTTAAACAAAGTGTTATAAGAATTGTTCGGTGACTAATGCAATCCTTATAGGAATGATATTTTTTATACTATCAGATACAATTTGTATACATTTTTTTTGGAAAATAAAATATATCATTGAAAGGCCTAAAAAGGCATACAAGATTAAAAATACAAGGCTATATTTTCAAAGGAAAAGGTAAGTACAACATCATCCTAACATCTATACAACTTTAACTCCTAACTTTTCATCATTGATTAATTAACAAATTCATTATTGCTTGTTTAACTACTCAATTATCAATTTTCTTTAGTTTAGTTTATTTTCTAATTATTTTTTCATATTATTGACCTTAAACAAAGTGTTATAAGAATTGTTCGGTGACTAATGCAATCCTTATAGGAATGATATTTTTTATACTATCAGATACAATTTGTATACATTTTTTTTGGAAAATAAAATATATCATTGAAAGGCCTAAAAAGGCATACAAGATTAAAAATACAAGGCTATATTTTCAAAGGAAAAGGTAAGTACAACATCATCCTAACATCTATACAACTTTAATTTAAATCTAGAGCCATATCATTCTAGCCTCCATCTTCTTTTAATGGAATAACTTGGATCCTTATTTGCATGATGAGCAACTAGGATCTCTTTGATCTGACGACAAGTTCTGTTACAAATTACATACTTCTTAAAGTGAATATTCTTAAAAATTCTTTGATTTCTTTCATTTCAAATTGAGTAAACTGAATAGGTTAAACAAAGACAAACATTCTTATCTTTCTCGATTCTATTGTATTATTGTTTTACCCAAACCAAGATATTTTCCCAATCTGTTGTAAGACAAGAAAGGTTCAAATTATGTAACATTATGGCCCAAATTTTAGTTAAGAGGCTACAATTGAAGAATAATTGATTTATAGATTTTACAAATGAGTTGCAAAGAACACAATTATGATCACTCATCCTTTTTAGTCTATCTTTAGTCTTCAGTCTTCCCCTTGTTGCTAAACAAGTAATAAATGAAGCTTTAGGCATTAGGGAGCCTTTCCACACTATATTGTACTAAGGAACAACAAGTAATTGAGGTCGTAATGCTCTTAGGTAAGAAGAATTAGAGTACTTTCCAGTACTGCTTAAAGAACGTTTGATTATGTCTTTAATGGAATTGTTAGGCATGTAGTTTAGGAAGTAAGGTTGAATTGTCTGTGATGGCTTATACTAAGGAAAGGTGTAAATGAAATTTGATATTTGTTGATAAGATATGTGATATCAAATGTACTACATCTCCAAATTCGATATAAAATGTCAAACTCCTTTCATTTTCCTATAAACTATTCATAAGTTTTCTTTACTCATTACAATCAATACCATAGAAATTTTTTTGTACTTTTTAACTGAAAATCTTATACATTAATTTTGCATCTCCTTCTTCAAACATTATTTGTCTCAACATGCCTATATTATTTAGGTAATCCTTTTGTAAACATTTCATGTTTCCATAAACCCTAGCCTTATACTAACATAATTGTTGAGTGAATTATGCAAAACAATCTACTCGTTTTACATTTAAAAACGGCAAGTATATAGGTTGTGACTTGTAGTTTGAAAGCAGATATCGATCCTACAGGGATTGATGCCACGACACTACTTAATTTAGATCAAACTTTGTTTAAGAAATGAAATTGTTTAATGGAAATAATATGGAAAATTAAATTAAAATTGAAAAATTAACAATAAACAATAGACAATACCAAAATCCAAAAAATTGGAATTCAAGAATTTAATGACTAAAGATCACTTTCTCCCTATTTTATCTCCCTCCTATTTTATTAATCGAATTGTGTCTCACGTAAGATATCCAATTGTATTAACTACCCTCTCTCAAGGTGTAATTAATTGTCCCTAATCAAATTAAGTGAAGTCAATTGAATGATCTCTCAACCTACCCAATCACTCCACCAATTTAACTAGTTATTAAGCTATCTTAAGGGTGATTAATTGAATTATCCGAGATCGCTCTTCTAACTAATCAATTAATGTGATAATTGTAAGTCTATAGGTTGCGAACTCTCTTTGTACAATCCTACACAAATAGACTTACTCACTATCGCGATTTATTGCAAGATATAAATATAATCAACAATCATCGAAGACAACTTTCATTCAATACAATAAAATAGGAGTTTAACAAAATAGTTCAAAAGCAATCTCTAAAAACAAAATCAGCCACTCATGGTCTCTATATCATCATCAACACTCAAATATTTCATTCTAAAAAGATTAGAAGAGATAAATTGATAGAAAATTGAATAAGAAAACTCCTTCTCTTCTTTGCTAAAATCCAGAAATTTTTGATGTTGATGTGTTATTTTCCCAATTGTCGTTGATAATCTTTGAATCTTCATCTTTCTCAAGACTCAAAACTTGTATTCTTCACTCAAGGAGGCTCTCTTCTACAGATGGTCTTTGTCCTCTTTTATCTATGGAGGCTTAATATGTTTTATAATCTAGAAATCTTAAAGTCTAATTGAACACCGCATAGTATGATTCCCACGATCATGGGATTTTGCAACAGAAAGTTCCCTCTTCTCTTCTCCTCTTTGATCTCTAACTTAATCTCCAAGTCACTCAATCTTCATTCTTACATAAAAATAATCAATTCTTACCCTAAATTAACACCAAATATGAAATAACAGCAATAAAGATCTAATGCTAGCAAGTCTAATCCTAGGAAGATGAAGGATGGGATTGTGAATAGAGTTGGATAGTCTTCCCTAATATGGAGCAAATTTCTTAGACCTAATGCTAGCTTTCTTCTCTGGTTAGAAATTCTGGATAGACTAAGCACAATGAATTAATTGAGATTCTTGCCCTTGCCTTTGATTTGTATCCTTTGCAATATCGAGGATGAAACAAGTGAACATCTATTCTTTGAGTGTGCATTGACTAAAGATATGTGGATGAAAATTTCGAGCCTGTGTGTTCCTGGGTTTAACTATTATAGACTCTTTGACATTCTACAACAACTACCTCCTATGCACATATCCAACATTGACAAGGATATCCTTTTGATCTCAGTGGCTACTTGTGCCCAATCAGTATGGAAGGAGAGGAACAACAGAAGGTTCAAAGGGGAATCTATTCCTATCACTACTTTATTAGACCTTATAATTGCTAGAATTAGGGAGCAACTGATTACTCATCAGTTGCACCTTCACTATAGTAGGGGTATATTTCTCACTTGGAGATTATAACCTTTACTAGCTCTAAAGAGGATACATTAGTAGCAGCATACAAACTCAACCTAGCACAATCTTTCCAGTAATCCCTATCATTCAAATTCAAGGTTCACATCAGATTATTTCAGTAAGAGATCATACACAGTCCATTATTTCTTATCAATTTACAGAAAGGCTCATATATATCTTCACAGCTCTTTAGGTCTCTACTGCTTCATATCAATTTCCTACAGATCGAACAGACTTAGACAAGTCATTCAGGACGACACCAAGCAAATATAGAAGGATGGAAGCAACTTACCTCAAAGAAGTTTTTATCCCTTTCTCATTTTTATAGAGAGGTATCTCCAGATCCTCGAACCATGGTGAAGGAATGTTGGCGGCAACCAGCAGAAGAGAGGGAGTGGAGTTCCACCGTCAGCTATGCCAGAGGTCCACCAGGCAGTAGACAGAAAAGGTCAGGGCAAGTTATTTGGGAAGACACAAGCTAAAATAAAAGAGTGAAATCGACAAAATACCTTACCTTTGAGATGGTGCTTCCCTTTTGAATCAACTTCTGTTGAAGACGCCTTCCAGATCTAGAAGGTTGGAGGTTCTTCCTTTTTTCTTTTCATTTTTTTCAACAATTTTTTTCATTGTTCTTTCTTTCTTCTCAATACATGGAACAAAATATGAATGAAATAATAACTAAATATAATATGATTCACAATAGAAGTATCCTCAACTCATCTTGGTAAAAATTTTCACAACGATCCCAACTAATGTATTACTTAATACTCAACTAAGCTTGTGAATGGGTAGGTTAATGGGGTTTTAGGTTTTAAAAATTTTGGGTATTTTTAAGAAGCAAAAGGTTAAGGCTCAATGGGGGTAGTAATGAATAATCAAAGGGTAAGTCATTTAAACCAAGGGTTAACATAAAAAGGGCCTTAATCATCTCTATTAAACATGCATTCAATAGACTTAAACCGATTCAAAACAAGTTTTGAAGGTAATAACCTAAGGAAGAATCACACAAAAAGAAACAGAATGACTATAAATGGAGTCATATAGGCTCAATCCTCACTTTGGCTCAAATGAAAATTCATTATGCATCTCTACACTACCTTATTACTCAAATGTCAAATTGTGAATAAGCTTATGTAACCAATTACTTTTCATCACTCAACATGGTTCACTTTCTACTCAAGTAGCCTAATCCGAGTTTAAGCATACATTCAATCTAATTCCAACTAGCATGACAAAATCTTATGGCAATACTCATCAAAATGATTCAAGTGCGATTCCATCACTTACACAGAACAACATGATATGCCTAAACATGCATCCTATTTAACAAAATGTGAACAATGCAATTGAGAAAGTCAATGTCACCTCCCCACACTTAAAGATCACATTGTCCTCAATGTGACAAGTCAACC
>JANQAP020024895.1:0-10633 GCA_026874005.2 Erythroxylum coriaceum | reverse complement strand
TTTTCTTTTTTTTAACATTAAAAGAAACTACATTAACATGGGAATTTCAATTACAAAACATCCCAACATCATAACAAACCCACACATATGGACACCTCCACACTTAGAATTTTGTACATCAACAAACTCAACAATCACAAATGCTCCACTAGCTTGTGGCTTGGGTAGGACATTTGGGTAAGTAAAAAGCATGTAATATGGTTAGTACACAAAGAAAAAGTATAAAGCTCAAAGGGGTTTATCAAGGGAAAAATCATGTTATTTGGCTAATGTTGTTTAAGAAAAACAAAGAATGCCTAATCATATCCATATTAACGCATATGATAAAAATGTGGTCTCGAATAGAAATTTAATGCAAAATCAGGGTGTACATGTCATGAAGGCCACACATTATCAAAAGACAATGAGACTAATATGGATGTTTTAGTCTAATAAGGCTCAAAATCTCACCGACTTTGTCTACCACTAGTCACTATTCTTTTAAAGATAATGCACATTAACCAATCACAAGAGCAAAAGTACATGCCAAAGTTGCTATAAAATTATCTAGTCAATTCATTCTCTACTCATGATTAAATAATCCTAGAAGCAATAAAAAATGAGCAAATGTTTCTTTGTTTGTTTTATTCTTTCTCTCATTTTGATTGAAAACTTAAAAACAAGCAAAAATAAACTAACAAAGAAACACACATGCATTAAAAAAAGTGAAAATTTAAAAGCAAAGAAATTTACTTCCCTTGGGTTGCCTCCTAAGAAGTGCCTTTGTTTAGGGTCATTGGCTCGACTCCTTCTTCCACTTACATGACAAAATTATAATCTTCAGGTATTATAGTTAGCACCATTTCCACGCTAGGTTATTCTGGATAGGGCCTTAGTTGATCATCATCCTCATTCAGCATCTTCCCTATTCTTAAATTCTTAATCTCGACTGAGTTCATACACTCCAGAAAGATTTGAAATGTCTTTTCGCCTTTTTCTTCCTCATTTAATTCCTACAATCTACTATGTAAAGGAGAAGAGTCATTCTCAACAATAAAATGGAATACTTACCTCCGAGCTAAAAGATTTATCTTTTTCTGCTTCAGGCCCCACCTCAACTTCTTTGACACAAGCAATTCATTGAGGATTGACTTCAAAATTCTCAAGCTCCTCTTCACTCTGTAAGGTTTCCGTGCTAATATCTATCTGGTACTCCTTAGGTTGTTATGGTTGCGTTTCTTTGCCTTGTGATGCTAGATGGTTGATAGCTTCCATCAATTGATCTGCCTGGCTTGTCAAGTTCTGGATTCTAGAACTTGTTTGCTACTAGAATGACAAAGTGTTAGCAACAGACACATTAACTAATTCTTCCAAGGATGTACCCGAGTCTTGGGAGGAAGCTTCTGGCATGTGCGGGAATTGCTGTGCTTCTTGCAAACTATCATGGAAGTAATTCTACTGATTATCCCATCCATAACCAAAATTAGGTTGATCAGTTCAAACATTATTATAGGATTGAGAATATGAATTAAAGAAAAAATTACTCCCATCCATGTCAAATTTAACTTAAATTTTTTTCATAAAAATGAAACAAAAAATGAAAAGATTACGAAATAACTGAAAAGAAACCAATTGCGAACTAATATATACAAAACACCAATTAAAATCAATAATAAAAACTAAACACTGCACTCCCGACAACGGAGCCAAAATTGACATACTCGTAGTAACGCTAGTCAAAATAAAATAACTAAACTATTACTGTAGCGGTGGTGAGTCTAGGTCGATCCTACAGGGATTGTTTGGTTAGCTTATGAAATGAAATTAATTGACGTTTAGGTAATATGGTTTTGAATTTAATAAGAAAATAAAATAAAATAAACCTAATGAAAACAAATTAAATAAAACATATGAAAAATGATAAAATTGGGGAATTCGATAGGGATCCAGTTCTTCGGCTCAATCTCGGCCTATACCCTAATTAAGCATAATGCATTGATTTGTTGTTCTTTTATCTGCTCTGTTAATCCCGATTTTTCTTAAATCCTAGTTATTTATGAAGCGCTCGTTAATTAACCTTAGCTATTGGGAAACTTAGAATAAGCTCTCTAAGTTTATCCAAAAAATTGCCTTATGAATCAGAAAAATAGACCAATCTAGGTAATAATTACACAAGCTCGGATTATTTAGCCTATGTTATGTTATCTCTAATGATTCAGAACCATTAGTTGCTACACATGAATCGAGAATACAATGATTACGTATTGCATTTGATTCTAACAATGGGTTTTCATGAAAAACGATTCAATAGAGCATTAAAATCATCATCTTTCAAATACCCAATCATTCCATACAAGATAACATAATCAATTTCTAATGAGAGAATGGAACAACAAAAATAATAAAAAATGCTTTACTCGGGTCATCAGCGTCAATGTCGCCTCCGAACTAGCGTCGGCACGTTTAGCCCTCTATGGGTCTATCCTAAGAAAAAACTTCAGCCCCACAACTAAACCTAGCTGAAACCCCTTCGGCTCTCTTCACTACGGCAAGTTTCTTCTCCTCACTATTCACTGATGTGACAAATAAACCTTTGGGTTATGCCCACTATTCACGCCTCACTCCTCTCCCATAGCTGTTTTCTACTTTCACTCTACTGTTTGTGATGTGACGATTTAACTTCGTGGTCCACTGCTCCTGTTCACGTTTTTCTTAAACCTAAGCATGAAATGTAGGCACATGCATTGTGTTCAACGCATACGTTTGGGTTGAAACGCAGGCACATGCATTGCGTTAAACACATACACTTGCGTTCAACGTAAAACATAAATGTATGCATTGCATTAAACGCATGCACTTGCGTTCAACGCAAAAACATAAACGTATGCATTGCGTTTAACGCAACTTTTTCCAGTTACGACTACACTGCGTTTTGTTCATCTACTGCTCCTCTTCCTCATACGTTGTCATTTTCTTCCTTGCTTATCCACCTTTCATCATCCAGCCATCACTCCATTATCTAGCCATCACTCCATTAAATTCACATTTCCTCTTTTTTTTTTCTCCTTGCCTTTTAATTTTCTTCTTCTTGGTTCACGAAGATAAGTGAAAATTAATCTTTGAAAAAAGATCCAAATGTAGTGCTTTCGACGCACTTTAATTTCTTTGCTTCCAAATTTTACCTAAAATCATATATGAATTAAAGTGAGTATTGTAAGCATTTTTGTATCATTAATCACTAAGTGTAAATGATTAAATTTATCAACAATTAAACACATATCAATAATAATAATGATGTAGAAGATTGTGATGTTAATGATGATGATGATGATGGGATTGGCAATATGTTAGACGATTATGGGAATTATATAGAGACTATGAATGAAACAGGTGTGCCTAACATAATTGGTAGTATTATAGAAGATAATTTTAGGAAGTTATTGAAAGTTGCTCAAGAAGAATTATATTCAGGGCGCTCAAATTTCTCACAGCTATCTTTTGTTATCAATTTGTTGCATTTGAAGGTGTATAATAAATGGAGTAATAAGTCTTTTGATATGTTAATTGACTTGCTAAATGATTCATTACCTGTTGGGCATAAATTGCCCAAATCTTACTATGATGCAAAGAAATTATTAAGGGAACTTGGATTAGGATATATATCAATATATACTTATAAGTATGATTGTGTTATATTTTGGAAGGACAGTAAAGATCGTCAGGAGTGTCCCATTTGTGGAACATCAAAGTGGCAAGTGGATGATAGAAGAGGGAAAAATATATCAAATAAAATCTTGAGATACTTTCCTATTAAACCACGACTACAAAGACTTTTTATGTCAACAAAAACAATCATAGATATGAGGTGGCATAAAGAGAAACGCATTGATGATAACATTATGCGTCATCTAGCAGACTCAATGGCATGGAAAGACTTTAATGGAAAGTTTCCATGGTTTGCACAAGATTGTTGTAGAAGGTAAATAAATTGTTTATATTGTTTGAAATGTTATGTTGATGTTTGAGTTTTGTTAATCCGTATTGCTGATATTTCACTTATGTAATGTGTATTGTTGATTTTTTACTTATGTTTATGCAGAATGTTGATATTTCATTTATAGATATATATGAAATGTTGGTGTTTCAGTTTATTATGCGAAATGTTGATATTTCATGTATGGATATATGCAGAATGCTGGTGTTTCAGTTTTGTAATGTGAAATATTGGTGTGTATATTATGGTATGTGGAATGTTAGTTTATGTTTTATATTATGCGAGATGTTTGTGTTTGACTAATGTTTATGAAAATGTTGTTCTTTTAGTTATTTTTATGTGGATTGTTAGTGTTTAAGTTATGTATATGTGTGGAATGTTGGTGTTTGAGTTATGTTTATATGGAATGTTCATGTTTAACTTATTTTTTACAGAATGTTAATGTTTGACCTATATTTATGCAAAATGTTCATGTTTGACTTATATTATTGTGGAAAGTTAATGTTTGACTTATGTTTATGCGTAATGTTGATGTTTCATTTATAGATATTTAATATAATGGCACCTGGTAGAAACAAGGAAAAGAAGGTGGCAACTAGTGAAATTGATCTGAACCCACAACAACTATATCAATATGACTCTATCGAACAACCACCGAGTTCATCCACCAATGAAGGTAGTCAGCAATAACCTTTATCTACCTCAAATATTGTTGAGGGGTCTTCAAGTCTGTTAATCTTAACCACCTATAATTACACTTTTGCTCAAATATATATTTACATGTTTAATGTGTTTTCTCTTATCATTATTCTTTTGTTGTTAGGTTCCAATACTGGCATAAGAAAAAGAGGTAGAGTTATCAGTAAAGGTTCTGAGTTGCAACACATGAATGTTGCCATGAACAACAAGTTGTCTGTGCATATTAACTCAACGCAATGTCATCCTGTTGACAAGGTCCAATCGACAAAGTTGTCCAGTGAGTTAGAAGTCGTTGTCAGGAATGAATTGCCTTACCTTCAGCATGCCAGGCAATTGAGGGAAGACAACTTGTTACAGAATGCTTTGGAAAAAGTTTCGGTAATTTTTCAATTTATTTAATTATATGCAATTTTGTTTTACTTATTAAAGATTAATTTAGCTTATACGTGTTGTTCACAGATGAAGCTTAATATCTTTGATATTAAGAACCCTGAAGTTTCAAACTGTGTGAGTTCACTGTTGAAACAAAGGGCGAAGGACCATCGTTATCGACTCCATAAATACTACAAGTCTTTTCCTACGGATGAGGAGATAATGAGACATGTTCCTGAATGGGTGACTCCAGGAAATCGGAGTGAAATGTGTGATTATTAGGCCTCCGCCAAAGTTAAGGTTTGTCTTCTTTCTCTTCACATTTGCTTCCATTAATTTTGTTACACAATTTAATGACTATTTCTTTTCTTTATTTAGGAAAAGTGTGAGAAAGCCAAGGTTAATAGAGAAAAAATGAAAACTCTTCATAACATCGGCTCTAAATCATTTGTTGTAATATGAAAAGAATTTGTAAGTTCTTCATTTAAAAGTTACTATTATATTAGTAAATTCAATATTATTTATTGTGTTTCAATTTTTCTCTCCATAAAATAGAGTTAGAGTCAACTACATGGAGAAGAGTGTGATAGGATCACACTCTACAAACTGACACATTACAAGGAAGGTGAAGGTTGGACGTCTGAAGAAGCACAAAATAATTATGTAAGTAAAAATTTTTAGAAAATTTAAGTTTCTTTATTTATATAATACTAACTAATAATATTTGAATAAAATCTTGATTTTGTGTTTCAAATTTATGATAAGATGCAGGAGTTGTTGTAAAGATCATTATCTGACAAAAATGAGCTAAACATAGATGACATTTGTAACAACGTCCTTAGTACATGATCAGGGTACATCAAAGGTCTTGGGTATAATCCTAAGCCAATTGATTCATCATCGTCACAACTACCATATGCAACGATGCTTTAAGAAGAGAACCGGTTGCTTAAGGCTTAGTTACAATGTAATGAAGAGAAGTTATATCGTACAGAAGAAAAGTTAGAGTGTACTAAACGAAATTTACAACGTAATGAAAAAAATTAGACTGTACTGAAAGACAATTGACCAGGATTACAAACATTGTCAAACAAATGCTTGGGTCAAAGTATGTAAATAGTAGCGATGATGAGGAAGAGTCTTAGTTTGTACATAAATTTTTTCTTAACTTTTGTAATTAACATTTAATTTCATTTTACTTTTTATATAAAATGCATCTAATTTTTAATTATTTTTATTCTTATTTTAGTTTACTTAATTAATAATTATAATTAAATGATAAATTGTTGCAAAAAATAAATATTCGTCTTCAAAATGTTTTGGCCACAATTATAAAATCGTCACAAAAAAATTTTAACTATGTTTTTCGAATAATCACCAATAACTTTTGCCTACGATACAAAAAAATATAGCTAAATATAGTTTGCTACCAAAAATTAATCGTCGCTAAAACATTTTATTCACAAAAAATAAATCGTAGTCATATAGCTCTTGCCAATAAACATTGTAATACATCATTCGCGACCATTTTTATATTCGTCACCTATCACTGTTTGCTACGGAAGACTAATAATCACAAAAAATATTTTTCGACGATTTTAGAAAAAAGTCAAAGATAATGTTTTGCTACCGTGATTCCGTGCCTATTTGTGTGATGATTTGTTTCCGTCACTAAATGTTTTTGGCGACGATGTTTTGTCTCTGTTCTAGTGTATATAAACCCATGTTTTAGTTCCTATGCCACCTATTTGAATTCCTCGAAGTCACCAGACTTCAACAAAAACAAATCCTTTCATAAAACAAACTCCTTCAAATACTGGTTATATTGGCGGTGAAACCAGCCCCCATTATTTTAGTTTTAAGCTTAAGGGAAGTTCATTCTAACATCATTCCAATGGGAAATGAGTTGAAGGTAAGGAGAATAGGAAGACTTTGTGGATTTTATTTGTAGTTATAGTAAAAGGAAAAGAAAAAGAAGAACAAGAATAAATGTTCTAATGCTCGAAATGCAACGATAAACCAACCCAGAAATTAAATATTTCTTGAAATATACCTTTCAATAGTTTTTGAACTTTGTCTTCTTCAATCTTCATTCATACAAAGAAAGAGCTAGGAATTCGATGATGTCTTTATTCTTCTTCATTCTTCTTTCCTGTAACATTAATAGGCATCCATGTTTTTGGGGAAATTAGGTTTAGCTGATTCAAGTATTTGGAGGGTAAGGAGAGTTGGGTGGAGGCGGGGGCTTTCAAGTTAGTGTCACGTTGGATTATTGGGGTTTTAGGTTACGAGCCACGCCACTAAATTTAGTTGGCTGCATTGTAGGAGCTTTCGTTAATTTTTTGACAGAAGTCAATGACAGGGGTTTTTTTTTTTTTTGGAAAAAGTTTAAATAGCAAGGACTTTTATCCAAAATTCTAAATAATTAGGGTTTTTAAAATTTTTTTCCAACTACATGAAAGGTTTTCGTCTTTTACTCAAAATATTAATGGAAGCTACATGATAGTCTTTTACAAGTGGACATTCACTATGTGTTAAAATTTTGATTTATTAATTAATTGATTTACAATATACATATTATTATTTATATAAAATATAATTCAATTTTTCAATATGCAATATTAATTGATCTTATTAATAATTAATAAATACTAATTTATTATATTATATTAATAATTAAAAGTATATGATAATAAATTAAAATTTTAATTTGTTATATAATAAATTAATAAATAAATAACAAATTTAATTTAATTTAATTTAAATGAATAAATAATTTTATTTTTTATTACTAAGCCAACTGGTAAAAAAATTTATTTTTATTGATTTACCATATTTATACAACATTACTTTACATTAAAAATAAAATAATTAATATTAATTGATTTTATTAATAGCTAATTTTAAACTGTTTTATCATGATTTATTAATAGTAAATAACTTATTATTTTAATATCATAATTCAAATTTTTATTTAATTTTATCAATTATTTAATGATATTAATGAATAAGATATTCAGTTTTTATTTCATCCATAATTGATTAAATTTATTGTTATATTTTATTTATTTATTTATTTATCACATATATATATATATATATATATGTATATATATTTATATTAAAAAGTATAATAATATTTAGTATGTAATATTAACTCATTTCTAATGATTAATAATTTATACGATTAAGTGTTTATGTATTCATTCAATATTACAATATATTAAATATTTAATCACAATTTTATTTATTATGCAATAGCACTAATAAACTAGATGATTAATTTCCATTTTCTTATTTTTATTCATATCTTATAAAAATTGTTTTGTTTTTATTATTACTCAATATAATTGTAAAAATATAAATTTAATAATTTTAACCTAATAATTATTTCCAATGCGTTAATGAAACAAGAAAAATTAATCAGTATTAACACTAACTCCATCATACTGATACTATAAGAAACTTATTCAGTAGCAGTGATTAATTCAACAAACGATAAAAACATGAAGAAACAATCAAAACTAGCACAAGTCCAGCGGAAAAATATGATAAAAGAAATCGCGACAGTTACCGTCATAAGCATACGTACAATGGCGGCCTCAACATGCTTCTAACTACCCACGCAATTCAGTTAAAGATCAACTCTATTATACTGTAGACTAAAGAGTGGAGCTCTCTCTCAAGTTCAAGGTAATGAAATCTTGTTGAGCTCCAAGAATCTTGCCTTTCCCATTTACTTTCATTGTTTTCGTACATAATTAATTAATTAATTAATGTCAGTGCTGCTCAACTGGTTCATATATATGGCTAGTATACTGTAGACAGGTGATGATGTATTATTGTTATAATGTATACAGATATGGCTCGAACCAAACAAACTGCAGGCAAATCCACCGGCGGGAAGGCTCCGAGGAAGCAGCTTGCCCACAAAGCTGCTAAAATGAGGGCGGTATGCATATGCAAACTTTTTGGGCGTTGATTTCTTGAAGTAGTTTTTCTTTATGACTGATATTTTCCACGTTTTCTTAATTCAGATTCCACCCCATACACCGAAGAAGCCACACAGATTCCGCCCTGGAACCGTCACTCTTCGGTATTAACTGCAAAATAAAAAATACTCATCTTCGTCTACAACTATATTTAGTTTTTTTTGTTTTATTTACGCTGGTTTGATTTCTATTTCATGTTAACATGTGATTCAGGGAAATAAGGAAGTTTCAGAAGTCCATGGAGCTGCTTATCAGAAAGATTCCGTTCCAGAAGCTGGTTCGTCAAATTGCTAATGATTTCAAGGTATCTGCAAACTGAGTTCTACTACTCTCCCTCGCTTCATGGTGCAACTTGAACGTAAAGTTACGTTCCTTATTCCTATACTATATATGTTTATATTAAATGCTATATATATATATATATATAGACACGTGTAGTCTTCCTCTCCTCCTGAACAAAAATGGTTGTTGTTGCAGATTGGTCTGCGATTCCAAAGCCATGCAATCCTGGCATTGCAAGAGGCAGCAGAAGCATATATTGTTGGACTGTTGAAGGATGCGAATCTCTGTGCGATTCATGCCAAGCGTGTCACGATAAAGGTTGACGATATTCAGGTAGCTCAGAGGCTCCGTGGTGAAAGGGACTAATGAAGACTTGTGTAACTCTTCTTTTGAGATTGATAGGATACAATAAGACTAGGAAGCATATTTCGTTTTTTTCTCTCTGTCGCCACTATTGTTTGTTGTTGGGAGATGGTATAATCGTAGACATCTTGAAGATTTTCTTGGAGATGCCAGTGGAAGATAGCTCACTGTAAATCCTGATGAAGTGCACTCCCGACTGTTATTATAAAATTTTCAAATGGTCCTCTTTCTATTCTTCCTTTTTCTTCTTTAATTTCTCCGCTTTGGATTATAATTTGGTAGGGGAATATGTAGTTACTAAACATGTGTGCTACCTTACATTATTGGCGAAAATCCAATGACGAGGTAGAAATTATCTATCAAATTGTATTGTGAAATAACATTAAGAATGGAATAAAGAATAAACATTATGTATGTAATTTATGGGATTTTTAGTTTCAGTATTATTTTATTTTTAGATTTAATAAAAAAAACTTATTGATTAAGAACGTCGGTTCAAATTTTTTAGTTTCTTCTTATTTTTATAATTTATGAAAAGTGTTCTTCGTCTTTTTTCTTAGTTTATTTATTAATTTAGAAAATATTATTTAATATTATTAATTTCTAAGAATTACCTCTGTCCTCTCTCTCCCTAAATTACATCCTTACACCTCACTGCTTTATAGTTTTGGAAAGCTTTTGGCACGAGCTGGAAATGCTCTAAGCAAATCCAGCTGCTCCTGCATCAGGTGATATGGACAAGGAAGAGGGCGAGCTAGATGGGAACATTGCTAGAAAGTTGGGAGCTAAACGGAGTGTGTGTAGGAAAAGGCAGAAATACATTGATGGTGTAATATTATTTCATGTGTTGAAACAGTACAGAATGTTTGTATATGTAGCTACCGAAAACTAAGTCGAGCGGGAAAAGAAAAATATTTTGAACTTTTTAAAACTGGTTTGTTACATCGAGAAC
>JANQAP020024857.1:0-10634 GCA_026874005.2 Erythroxylum coriaceum | reverse complement strand
CTATTTTGGATTTTGTCCATTTGTTTTTGTTGCGACCAAGAATTGCCCTGAAGAAGTTTCCTTTGGTGCCAAGTAGCTTGGTCTTCGGGAACAGGATTTGGACAATCTTTCATTGTGGGTCTAACAACCACAATGTAAAGAGAGTTTGTTTACATGCCTAAGGACACACCCACAACGTAAAATTATGTGCTTCAACTATTATTTGTTTTCGGCTTTGTATGTTCTTATTGAGTATGTTCTGTTTGAGTAGGAGCATATTTTTTTTAAATATATCTTTGTGCGAGTGGGAGCTTGTTGGAATTTTATAGCTTAAGTGCTATAAATTCCATTTGATGCACTAAGATATATTTGAAAATGCTTGGGTTTTATGTAAGGAGCTAACCCGTAGCTCAAGGGAGCTCAATGAAGCTCATGTAAGCTATAAGTGGCTTGACATGACTTTCCCTTTGCTCAAGTTTCTAAAGCTAGTTCAAGGTGAGCTTATGGGAGCTCATTAAAACTAGTTAATAGCTACAAAAGCTGGGGATAAGCTCAATTGGACTCAATTAAGATTACCCAGGCTCATCTTTGATTCTTGGGACTTGAAGGTAGCTATAAATGTGTTCACACTAGTTAAGCTAGAAGAGCTAATTAAGAAGCATGAGTTGGAGTTGAAACCCAAAGCTTAATAGGAGAAATTGGTGGTGTTAGATCAAGGAATCTAGCGTGCTTGAGTGCACAATGGACACTAGGGTATACCATGAGTTGTGGCATGCCATAATGCATCTTCCCATGCGTGCACTTAGAGTGCAAGTGCATTGTCTGCACATGGATACATGAATTTCCCCAAGAAAGGATGAATTCAGTCAAGAGGTTGAATTCAGCTAATAGAGAAGATTCATCATGTACCTTGCCTTAGAGTGAACATACATGATACCCTTTCATGAAGATATGTGTAAATTGGATGAAAGGATGTGTTGTTTAGGCCAATGGATGTGACCATTCTGCCAAAAGGGTGTTCATGTACAAGAATGAATGGTTATGAGTGTACCATCATGACTTTAAGTGAAGATACATGAGTCTTTGTCAAAGGATGTATTCCTTGGTCAAGAGTCATGATGTTTCTCCAAAACATAACTCTTGGAAGAGTCATGATGTTTCGCCAAGAGAGATAACTCTTGGAGAAGTCATGACTCTTCAAAAGCACCTTTTGGTTGCCTATAAAAGGGAATTTCGTAGTTCCTTTGAGAGAGTTTTTTTTCTTTGGCCGAATCCTGTCTTCTCCTCATCTTTGAGCCGAAACACTCCCTTTTTTCAAGTCTTCATGCATTAAAGTACTCTCACATAAAATAGTTGTTAAGCTTATTAAGAGCATTGTGGGTGAACCATAAGGAATCTACTTTCACAAGTTAGCAACTCTTCCGACCTTATTACGTTGTGACAAGATTGGTCTACTCCATCCATTTCAACCATGATGAGTTGGAGAAGAAGGAGAAGTTATAGTGGATCTCCACAAGGGAGGCAAAACATCAAGCATATAAGGAGTTATTTCGTTGTGTTTCAAGTTCGTATATCATCCTACCCTTCTTAGTGACATGTGTAGGATCTTGTATGCTTATGAAATCATGAGATTTCTTGTTTGAGTTATGATTTAGAATCAACAATAAAGACAATCTCTTTTCTTCAATTTTCCCACTCATTTTATTTTCTCTCCCTTTTTCTTTCTTTTGGACTTCTCTCTCTTTCTTTTCTTTGTTCTCAATTTACATTCTTTCTCGATCCTCACTTGATCCTTATAACCGTGAATAGGCCTAAGAGGTTTCAACACAATATTTTTACCATGGAAAGGAAAAGAATAGCAATTTTTGTATCCATCATGCCTAACTTTTCTAACAAATTGCTATGGCCTACTAAGCAAAACATGTCCAGCATACATAGGTGCAACATCACATAAAATCTCACCATGATACTTGCCAACAAAAAATGCAACCATCACTTGTTTGGTGACTTTCACCTCACCACAATCATTAAGCCATTGCATTTTATAGAGGTAAGGTGTTTCAAAGTAGGCAATTTAAGCTTGTCAACAAGTAAAGTGCTAGCAACATTAGTACAACTTCCACCATCTATGATCATGCTACAAAATTTACCATGATACACCTTGTATAAAAGATGTGCTCACGTTGCTGTTCTTTAAGATCTTCTTTTGGTTGGATATTAAGAGCAGGCCTAGCCACAAGGGCTTGGAAGCATCCGTCAATGGAGGCATGTCATCAAAATCATCACTATCACTAATTTCATTAGCAACATCACCATTCTCAAACAAAATCATAGTTCTTTTAATAGGGCATTGAAAAGAAATATGATCAAAACCTTGACATTTAAAGCACTTAACTTTAGAAGAAGGAGTAGAAGAGAAGAGGGTTCAGAGTCATTATTGCCCTTAGGATTTGGAGTAGAGAATTTAAGCTTACTTTCCTCCTTTGGCTTGATGTCTCCTTTGGATTTGAAGGAATTTTTAGGCTCCTTCAAGCTTTTCTTCTAGGAACTCGATCCGGCACCATTTTAGATTTTTAATTGTTTTTTTACCATGATGGCCTTATGCCACAACTCATCCATGTTAAGGAAATTTTACAGCTCTACAATGGAAGCAATTTTAGGGTGCAAACCATCTAGAAATCTTCTCATTCCATGTCCTCCTCAACATTAGCCCTAATCATGATGATCTCCATCTCTTGGTGGTACTCTTCATCACTCATAGATCCTTGCCTCAATCTTTGCAGCCGCTTGAATAAGTCTCGATAGTAATGATTTAGGACAAAGCACTTTCTCATGATGGATTTCATTTCTTCCCATGTGTGGATTAGTCTTTCAAGATTCCACATTCTAACTACCTACAATTGATCCCACCAAATGCTAGCATAATCATAAAATTGAACAGAAACAAGTTTTATCTTTTTCTCTTGACTCTATGTATGACACTCAAATACATCTTCTATATTCCTTTCAAATTCTAAATACAATTCAGGATCATTTTTCCCTTGAAAAGAAGAGATTTTCAATTTTATGTTATCAAGAGCTTGTCTGCCTCTCCTAGTGTTGGGGCCTTCATCCTCGTATTGTACATCTTCATCTTCTTCATAAAACATCCTTCTAGGACCTTTGGAGTTTGATGTGGATTGGATATCATCTAACCTAGCATTTAACCTTTAGAATTGATCTTGCATAGCCTTCACAAATACCTTGAGATCTTGTTCATATGATTCATCTTCTTGACACATGTTTATGAACTGCAAAATGTTAGTAAACAAAAAACAATATAGACCTCACCACTCAACCTCACGTGTATATACTCAACAAATGCCAAACAACTCATGTATCACACAAAAATTGACTTTTTCTATAATGCAAACACTCTTACCTTTTACCTCTCAACTAACCTTTTATAGTATCCTTTTTTGAAACAAGACAAAATCAAATAAAGGCAATCAAACCAAGGGGTAACCAAGACTAAAATCCCAAAATAAAATTCTCAAAGAATCAAAAAAGGAAATAGGGTGTGGAAAATAAAGAAGAAGAAATAAAGGAGACGAATATGCGAAGAGAAGGGGACTTGAAGGGAAAGGAGGGCTCAACAACTCTAAAAACAAGGAAAAAAGGGAAGTTAGCACTAAGAGTATTAAGAAAGAAAAATGATAGGAAAGTGAAGAATCTTGGAAACCAAGTAAAGGAAAAATACTATAAGGAATGAATTAAGGAAGTGATTACTTCAAGGAAAGTCACAAACTTCAAGCTAGAGAAAGGTGTATGAGGCAAGAAATAAAATAGGAAACTAAAGCCAAAGCAGGAAAGTCACTGAAATAAGAAAGTGAACCAAATAGGAAAGTAAGCAAGCTCTAAGCAATACAAAATAGGAAAGTACTTGAAATTCAAGCTCAAGTAATAGGAAAGATGTTTACTTGATTGCAATTAAGAAAGTAGCAAACTTAGACTCTACTTCTCTAGAAATTGCAGCACACACTCTGATTTTTTAAATTTATTTTTTCTTTTGCTTTTTTTCTTTTTTGGGACTTCTGCTTCTTCTATTTTTTTCTACAGATAATTTGAAGTTCACACGAATAAATATAGAAACAAAAAAAACACAAAGCAGTTTTCAGAGGTTGGACACTCTTAAATTTCAACTTAGTATAACTTGCTCTATAAAGCTCATATTGGAATGATTCCAAAACGAGGAGAAAGAAGAGATTTTGAACTTCAAGACACACCTATTAATCAGCCAAAAACTCAAACAAAAAGTGAACGAAAAAAATGAATGAAAAATGAATAAAGAAGAAGAACGAAAATAAACAACACAAAAGGATAACAATTTACAATCTAGCAACCAAAGCTCTGATACCAAATGATATTAGACCCAATAGGAACTTGTCTGGAGCTATACCTAGGAGCAACTAGAATCAAACACACACACGTGGAAGCATAAGAACCAAAATTGAAAAGATAGAAACAGAACACAAAGAGAAAAAGGGGTTAGATGAATGTTGGCCAACAGAAAAGAGAACTTGTCTCTTAGAACTCTAGCCTTGGGGTACCACAAAGGAAGACCACACCTTTGATAAGTTAAGTATTCTCCAAGAATACAAAGAAAAGTAAAAATGCTTTAAATAATACTCAATATTATTTCGAAATCAATCTCTCTTCAAAGTAAATATAGGGTACCTATTTATAATAAAAACTTTCTAAATTAATGTACTAAGGCAGAAAATAAATAAAAGGAAACAAATCAGCCCCTAAAATAAAAGGAAACAAAATAAACTTAGAAAGGTTTTGACTAGATGAACTTATTTCAAGGAAAACAAAAAGGAAACTAATTAAAACATGATCTAAACATATTGGACCTTATAGAGCACATCCTTCTCCTTATTTTTAAGTGGCAAATGGTTGTCACATGGTATTTTACTTGAGTTCTTCCAATTGGACTCAATGTGGGCCTTTGGACACTTCATGTTTGGCCTCGAGGAGTAAGATAATGCCTCTTGGACCTTTATGATATGCAGTCTGACTCAATAACATGGGCTCTATCTCTAACATCTTGTAATGGATCTTTAGGAACATTAGACTTTAATGTTGGGCCTTTGATATGGGAATTTCTTTCATCCCCTTCCTTTTACATTCAGACTTCAAATCTGATCCAATTTCAACTCCTAAACCTCCTTTTTCTAGCTCATGTCCATACAAGTCATGTCCTAAGCTTCCTTGAGGTGGATCACACCATATATGCTTCTCTTCTTGTCTTTCACATGCCCATGGTTCTCCATCATAGGGCAACATTGAATTATCCTACTTATGATAAAGAATTGTATGTATTAGTGAGAACTCTTAACATGGCAGCACTACTTGTGGCCAAGGTAATTCATCATTCATTCTAGTCATGAGAGTTTAAAATTCTTGAAATCCTAAGGTAAGCTCAATTAAAGGCATGCTAAGTGGTTGGAGTTCATAGAAACGTTTCCTTATGTCATTAAGTACAAATATGGAAAGGATAACGTTGTGGTTGATGCATTGTCTAGAAGTCACATATTACTTCTTTGCAAACTAAAGTACTTGGTTTTGAATTGCTTAAAGATTTTTATGCAAATCATTCTGATTTTGGCCAAGTGTGGGATGCTTATTCTAACTGTGCATTTGGTGACTTTTATAGGCATGAATGAATTTTATTTATGAAAGATATATTGTGCGTGCCTATTAGTTCTATTCATGAGTTACTTATTAGCGAAACTCATGGGGGCAATTCGATGGGGAATTTTGGTCTCCAAAGGACCCTGGATATGTTGGCCTAAAATGAAAAATGATGTGCAATTTATTTATGATAAGTGTATAACATATAAGCAAGCAAAGTATAAAGCAAAACCACATGGCTTATATACCCCTTTACCTATTCCTACTCAACCTTGGATTGATATTTCTATAGATTTTTTCATATGTTTACTTAGGTCTTAAAGAGGTAAGGACAACATATTTGTTGTTATTGATGGGTTTAGTAAAATGATTCATTTTATTGCATGTTCTAAAACTAATGATGCAAAACATATTACTGATTTGTTCTTTAAAGAGGTTGTTCGATTGCATGGTTTGCCGAATACAACTGTAAGTGATATAGATGTTAAGTTCTTATTTTTGGTGCACTTTACAGAATAAGTTAGGAACTAAACTCTTATTTTCTACTGGTGTACAAACTGAAGTAGTTAATAGGACACTCACTACTTTATTGTGTGCTATTATACATAAGAACCTAAAACGATGGGAAAAGTGTTTGCCACATATTAAGTTTGCATACAATAGGCAGTCATTCTACTACCTTTTCATCTTTTGAAGTTTTGTATGGCTTTAATCCTGTAACTCCTTTGGATATTTTACCTTTGCCTATTGATGAACATGCTAATCTTGATGGGAAGAAAAGGGCATATTTTGTGAGGGATAAACATGCCAAGGTTCAGGCTAACATTGAAAGGAAAAATGAACACTATGTAAGACAAGCTAATAAGGGGCATATAAAAGTTGTTTTTGAGCTTGGTTTTTAACAGGGTGTGGGTGTACATGAGGAATTCCTTCCCACACAAAGGAATTTCAAATTGTAGCCTAGAGGAGATGGACCTTTTCCAGTCTTGGGACAATACCTATAAGCTCGATTTTCCAAGCAACTATAGTAATGTTAGTGCTATTTTTAATGTTACTGATTCATCTTTATTTGATGTAGGTGATTCGATGAAAAATCCTTTTGAGGATGGGTGGAATGATGGGGATCAAAATGTTGATCGAATGACTTAAGATGATGTTAGCAAATTTTCCCAGGACCCATTGCAAGGAATTGGAGATCCAATGACTAGAAAAGAACAAAATGATTGAAAGAAGCTTTGCAAGGATTAGTCATGGAGATGAAAGAAAAGGAGGCTATTCTTGAAGGTGCTAAGGCATTACCAAGATTATTTACTTATCTTCAAGCACAAGATGTTGGACAAAACTTAGTATATGGCAAAAAAAGCTTTGAATCCAAGATACAAGGCTGATCATCATGCATAAGTTTAAAGGAAGCCCAATCAACATAATTAAGATGCAATAAGCAAGTGGGTTGATAATGTTCAATTAATTAAGCCCAAGTTGACCCTTTTTTGCGAACAAGGCCTTATTAATACTCGTTCCTTAATAATTTTGGCCATACCTAGATAAATCAAGTTGTTTTCTTAATTTAGGAGTATCCACATTCAAGGCTAAATTGCATCCTAAAATTAAGGATCTACTTTCTTATTTAGGTCTTTCCCACTTAGGTATGAACTAGGAATAAGTAAGAAAACCCTTTCCTTATAGGATTAGGATATTATGATGGCCATTTAAAGGCCATCTGATGTATTACAGGATTATCATTATTATCAATAAAAATTGAGGTATTTTCAAGCAAGCTTTGCTTGTTCTTTTGTGTTCTAGGTGGAATACAAATCTAACTTATCAAAGGAGTGATCAACCTTTATGGCATCTTAAGATTAGGGTTTTAAGGTCTTAGTTTCTTTAAAGTTCTAATCTATTCATTCAACTTATCTTCTAGGATTTTTGGCACACATAACAAATGGATCAGGAGTTCCTAGGGCAGGTAACCTAGTGGGTTCGTATCAATAAGGATTTGCTAAAATTTCTAAAAGACATGTAAAGAATATAAAACATGTCCAGTGAAAGTTGTATAAAAACAAGCTTCAACTGATATAGGATGTTGAAGGGTGAGACTGCTTAACCACTAATAACAAGACAAATCTTAACTCGTCAAAGGTTATAGTTATTAATTTGGTTTTGAAATAATTTTTACAATTAGGTAAATTTTTTGATTATTTGTTCCTATTTTAATAAGAAAACAACAAATGCAAGAATAATAATGACAAGATCAAAAGCAACAACTTACATAACATGTCCTAACATTGACTTTTGAAACATTTGGAACATTTTTAACTATAACTATTGTAATATTGTAGCATTTAGGAAAATACCCATAACGTTAACTTCCTTTTTCTATTTTAGTTGGTCTGTTTTGTAGATTAAAGAATTGGATGCTTTTGTAGTATGTTTTAGGTAGTAGCTACTAATCTTTTCTATAGAGCTATAAACAAATCCATTGACCATCTTGAAGCTAATTCTTTTGTCATTCACTTATTTGAAATCTTATAATATTGAGTTGCTACAAAAATTTATGCGTTTGAGTATATTTGTGGGTACTCACTTGCTTGTTTGCTTTTTTGGTAGAATGATTTTCCCGAAAGGAATACAACCATGAACCACAATACACATTATATTGACAAGGAGGATGATTTCATATTTAGATGATTCCAGTGTTTAATAAATACAAATGTAATGCAAACATATTCAGGACATTTGTGAAGGCATGGAGGACGATTTTATTATTCTACTCTTTATTTGGAGAAGCTTTTTCTATCATGACATCAAAGTCAATTTTAGTGGAAATATTTCAATCTTTAAGTAAATTGATGTTCAAGTTCAAAATTAGAATTATTTGGAAATTTTTAACTAGCATAGAATCATACACAAGTTTCATAAAATATCTTTAATTTCATTATTAACAACAATGATATTAAATTGAATACAAGTCAAACCTTTTGCTTTTACATCCAGACTTATCAACATTTTTAGTGGCAATCACAAAAAATATAATCCTTTCATAATTTAACATTTTCCTTCTTTTAGCTTCTTTATCTTCTTCAAAAGAGCAAGGATGATGCGCAGAGCTCTTTTATACATTGGGCAATCAATCCATTGAAAAAACCTATAACCTATGTGCTAATTGAACAATTAATTGAAAAAGTTAACATAATTATTATGATTAACATGTTAAAAACCCAAAAGACCAGAAATTTAATATATAACTGAACCCAAGTCTAGTACAAGAGACAATGTTCCAAGATTCTCTCTATTAGTGAAGTCTTTTGATATGAACCTTGGTGAAGGTGTTGATTTTAGATCATAACTCAAACAAGAAATCTCATGATTTCATAAGTATACAAGATCCTTCGCATGTCACTAAGAAGGGTAGGATGATATACTAACTTGAAACGCAGCGGAATAGCTCCTTGTATGCTTGCTGTGTTGCCTCCCTTATGGAAATCCACTATGGCTTCTCCTTCTTCTCTAACTCATTGTGGTTAGAATGGATGGAGTAGACTGATCTCGTTACAACGCACTAAGGTCGAAAGAGTTGCTAACTTATGAAAGTAGCAATCCTTATAATTCACCCACAATGCTCTTAATAAGCTTAATAGCTATTTTATGGGAGAGTGCTTAAAAGCATGAACACTTGACCTTTGAAGAGTCATGACTCTTCCAAGAGTAATTTCTCTTGGTAATCCTTTGGCAAAGAGTCATGACTCTTCCGAGAGTTATGTCTCTTAGCGAAACATCATGACTTTTCCAAGGGACACATCCTTTGGGCAAAGAGTCATGTGTCTTCACTTAAAGTCATGATGGTACACTTATGACCATTTATTCTTGTACATGAACCCCTTTTTGGCCAAATGGTGAAAGGGTGTCATATATGTTCATTTTAAGGCAAGGTATATGATGAATATTCCCCATTAGCCGAATTCAACCTCTTAGCCAAATTCATCCTTTCTTGGCCAAATTCATGTATCCATGTGGAGATAATGAACTTACACCCTAATTGCATGCATGGGAAGATGCATTATGGCAAGTTACAGATCATGGTACACCCTAGTGTCCATTTTGCACTCAAGCACGGTAGATTCTTTCATCTAGCTCCAGCAATTTCTCCCATTAAGCTTTGGGTTTCAACTCCAACTTATGCTCTTTAATTAACTCTTCTAGCTTAACTAGTTTGAATAGATTTATAGCTAGCTTCAATTCCCAAGAACTAAAAATGAGCTGAGGTAATCTCAATTGAGTCCAATTGAGCTTATCTCCAGCTTTCTAGCTATTAACTAGTTTTAATGAGCTCCCACAAGCTCACCTTAGCTAGCTTTAGACACTTGAGTTTAGGAAAAGTCATGTCAAGCCACTTATAGCTTACATGAGCTCTTTTGAGCTGAGGGTTAGCTCCTTACAAGAAACCCAAGCACTTTCAAATATATCTCGGTGCGTCAAATGAAATTTGTAGCACTTATGCTATAAAATTCCAGCAAGCTCCCCCTCGCACAAAGATATATTTAAAAAAAGTATGCTCCCACTCAAACAGAACATACTTAACAAGTGAACATACAAAGCCGAAAACAAATAATAGCTGAGGCACATAATTTTAAGTTGTGGGTGTGACCTTAGGCATGTAAACAAAATCTCTTTGCATTGTGGTTGATAGACCCACAATGAAAGATTGTCACTCTCCTCACATTTGAATAAATCGAGCTTACTTGAACAAATCAAGTTATGCCTCTCAAACCCAAGACATTTTCATACACATATTTAATCACATTCAATTTCTGTTATGAGTTTTAACTCATAAAACTCATGAATGTAGTAATAAACCTCAAGTGCACTTGGTTTCTTTCACACATCACACTCAATCTTTCATATCAAAACAATATATGGTGCCAAGATTGAATAATGTGATTGTGTATCATTTATAGTGTGCAACATATGCTATCATAGTT
>JANQAP020024799.1:0-10637 GCA_026874005.2 Erythroxylum coriaceum | reverse complement strand
TCTTGAAAAAGTTTTAAAAAAAAAGTGTACTGAGTTTTGTTAAGTGATGTGACATGCCACCCTCGCGGGGCACGGATACGGGTATCACTGTCGATATCGGGTTCGGGTTCGGCGGGAGTGGGGTGTTACATTTTTCAACCTATTTTCTTTTAGGTCTACTTTAAAAACTTATCTTAAAATTGCAATTTCTATATATATGTCCATAATAACCATAAAAATTGTATCTCATATAATGGAAATTGAAAGTGTTAGTATTACGTGTCAATGGCTTATAAATTATGGCCTATATACATTTTAGTTCATCTTTAGATGTGTGAGGGTAGGAAGCTCTCTTTTAGATATATGGAGAATTAGGAGCTCTCATTGTGTGTTACTCAATCCTGACAAAAGACTTAGCATACGACATGGTTTGTTTTAAAAATAAAACCTATGGTGATTTTGAGCAAATGTTATACTTCTTTTTTCTCATAAGACATATGATGACAATGAGATTTTTCATGTCATTTTTATAGTAAATAAAAATACATTAATGAGAAAAAAATGTTACAAACTCTTTTGTTATGATGTTGTATGAAAGTTGTACCTATTTTTACCTTGTCAAACATATATTCTAATTTTAGAATGTGAACCATACATAAAAGTATGGAATTTCTTTTTACCTTGGAACCTAGAAGATGATGTATGAGTATTCATGTCCATAATTGAATTCTACATGCTCATTCGGTGAATTAGGCAATGTCTGATCATTATAAACATGATTTTCCTTTATAAGAATTATCTTGGCATTATATGGTGCACTTCCATAAGCATACCCAATCCCATGCTTATCATTTGAGATCTTTTAAGTTCCAAGCATGCTATTTAATTTTTTACTACCTACAGTGAATCTAAACAATGATTCTTTAAGGACATTGATCTCATTCTTCAATATTTCATTCTCATGCAATAAATCATGCTCATTTTTATTAGCAACAACCACACTTTTATATTTAATCATATCATAAATATTACATATTAATTTCTCATTTTTCATTTAAGCATGCATTTAGAGATCTTTAAAATCTCTTAATACTTAAAAGATAAATTATTCCCTTTTAACCTTATGACATTTAAGAATTCAATTAAATCATTATATGAAATATCAACATCATAATCATCATAAGAATTTAAGGAAAATTGTACCTCATCATTATTGTCCATAAAGCACATACTTGTCACCATATTTTTAGATTCTGCACTCTCTGAACTAATTGTTTTATCTTATGTAACCTTAAGTGTTTTCTTCTTTTTTTCTTAAATCTTTGTCCCTATTCTTCTTCAAGAACTTCTTGAGTTTATTTATCATGAGCTTTATATCATCTTCATCAATCACTTGTGAAGGTTTCCTAATCATCAATTTTCATCCTTGGAGACTTTAAACACCACACCTTTTCTTGTTAGAGTATTTTCTCTTTATGCAATTCATTCATCTATATCTTACAAGTAAGGAGTGATCTAACTAGCTCTTATGATATTAATGATGATGTGATTTATATTTTAACCTCAAGCATATGGTGTAGTTATAGCTAGCACTGGTAAGTACTGGTCGATCCCATAAGGATTAGAATTACTAGTACTTATATTATCTAGTATAATGAATTATAGTGCTTAAAATTAATAAAATTCAAAATCAAAACAATAACCTAAAATAAATCAACATAATTTACTAACTAGAATAAAATTTAAACCATTAAACAATCAAAGAAGACAGTGGTATCTAGAATTCAAATCCCGCTAAGACTTCTAATGTAATCATAATTTCACTAATCAATTTAACATATAGTTCATTGGACCGTGGAAGTTATTCAATTATACTAATATCTTCCTTAAAACTATTAACATCTAATCCTAGGTTGATTAACTAAAATCACTTTCTAGTTAAAACTTTAAGATTGCTTTAATCAATTTACAAATTTCACTATTAGGTTTGAACCTAATCTCGAAGATTTATGTCTATTTATCTCTAGTTTTGCATGCAACTCCCTTCATTTATGTTAAACCTATTCATACAAAGGATTTCCCAATCTCAATTGCATGAAATCATACATGAATCAATATGCTAGCAATATTAATTCAAGAATAATCAAGAACACATAATTGAATCTCAAGAAAACTAAAGAATGAATTAAAATAAAATAAAATCACTACAATTTCTATCTTAGGGTTCATCTAATCAAAGTAACACAAAAGGTTATCATAGAATACATAATATCAAAATTAAAGGAAAACTAGAAAATTAAAAGAAACATGACGAAATCCCTTTTAATCTTTAAGAAATCTACTTTAGATTGATAAAAATCTAATATGAATGCTCCTTGCTTGTTTTTTTGTTCTCTTTATCATCCTAGGCAATCAATTTGTGTTTTCTGAGCCTCCCTTCTACTTTTCCTTTTAATTTTGCCTTTTATAGTTTGAAAATTTGGGATATGGATGGTACATAGTCACCAACATAGACGTGTTTAGTGCCGTGTTGATTAGAAATCATGAAACTCTCGAATCTAGAATGAACTCGGGCTCAAAATATACACATGGGTATGGGACATGGGCATGTCCAAGGACTATGTGGCCATCTTATTTTGTATGGAACATATTAATATGAGCATGTTGGTAAAGACACAAGCATGTCCACATGACACAGGCGTGCCCAAAGGCTATGCCTATTTTCAACTTCTTTATGACTTGGTTAATATAGCTTCCGATCACCCCAAACTTGTCCCAATTTGTTCCTTTTGATCCAAATAAGTGAATTACAACCTAAAACACAATAGAAACAAATTAAGTACTAAAAATTAAAAAAAAACTCCTTAATAACTAAACAAAAAGCACTAAACATATAAGTAAAAATATGTTTTATTAACCATTTATCAAAATCCCTCACACTTATGTCTTGTCCTCAATTAAATCAATTTCATTACTCTCAACTTAATAAGAAACAACTATAGAAAAGAATTAAACAAGTAGAAGATATTCATCAAGATTCTCCATTATTCATTTAATTGCAGAGTTCATTGAATTGTTAAGCACTCAGTTACTTCCATCAAATTATAAATCAATCCAATCCACTTCACTATTCTTTAAATTTCAACTCAATTCACATCATTCCATTTAATGCATAAAGTGAACATATATAAGAAAAATGCTAAAATCTTTAAACATTTTTTCATATCCTTTTTGAAAACAAAACACTAAATTTAAATAACTTAAAATAAAAGCATTTAAAAGCTTGTTTGAAAAGTCAAGAAGCCTTGTGACGTAAGATTAAATACCTTATCATGAATATTCACGGTTACTTAACTAGAACACCATCTTAAATGGCTATTAGCATCACCTCTAACTTTGATTTTTTCATTGGTACAAAGCCAACAGAGTGAAATTATTTATGCTCATTTATTCTCATACTATTATTTTTTTTCTTTTTTATGTATGGGGTAATGTAAATGCTCAAAAAGAATTCACATTTAACTCAATGTATAGATAAATTATACATAAAGTATAATAATGCAAATTAAGTATCCATTCTTAAAACTAACGAACTAAATTGAAATAAACTTAATCATCAAAACTCATAACTATTTGCCTAAACAAATTAAATCACTATCATAACTAAACTTATAATGAATCACCTTGATCACCATCTTCTTTAAAAAATCTTGATTTATTCATTATTAAGCTAATTATAATAGAATTGACAAGCTTAACTACTAAGATCCTCCCCCAAAATTAAGTTATACATTGTCCTCAATGTATAAAATATGTGAAAACAATGAAAAATATAAAAAATAATGAGAGAAGGTGAGGATAACTGGTACTCTACTAACAGTAAATGATTTTAAGCCTTATCCAATGTCATTAACATCTATCTAATGTCAATGAAATCTTTTCTACTCTAATGCAAAGGTTAATGTTGCCTTTATAGCATGTAGAATTCCATCAAATCTCAAGTGAAAAAATTAGAAATATAACTTTAAGATTATAAAAATAACTAAACTACTAATGAAAATATTACAACTAGTCAATCAAAACAAAAACACCTAATTGTTAGGTTGCCTCCCATTCAACACTTCTTTATAAGTCTTTTAACTAGACTTCTCAATAAGTCCTTTAACCTAGATCTATAATCAGTAGTTTGCTTCTACTCATTTTCCAATATAAGTCATTAGCCTGCAAATAGGTCATATTTAGTAAGATAATAAGGACCTAAGGTATTAAATTAATAAAACCAAGTAAATTCACTAATACCCCTTTTAGTAACAAATTGTCAATATAATAAGGAATAATGAAATACTTTGGATATTCGATTGACTAACAATTTGTTTTATAGGAAATAGGAGCCCTCTATACTTAAGATGGTTGTTGATAATTCCTTGATAGCCTCATTATTTAGCTCCTCCTTTTCACCTTCCTCTTTCTCATCTTCCTTTTTTTCTTGAACATCAACTTCCTTGTTGTTTTTTTAACCTTTAGCTTCTTTCAACTCGATAAAGTTATCGTATTCACATGTTCCCTCAGACTTGGCTTAGTGTATCTAGATAAAACACTTAGCTCTTTAGTTTTATTAAGGATAGTCTTAGTTGAAGCAACAAATTTCATAAGGGAATCCTTAAGACATTGATACTCCTCTTTATGTTATTATTGCAGAAATTTAGATGAAACGTAATTGTTTCATGTAAAGTCGTAATAACTAATCCATTCTGGATTATAAGTATTCTTATATGGGGTATTTTTTAGGCTAGTTCTCCACATAATTTATATGCTTCCATATATAGTTTGGTATGTGGCATTCATAACTATGGTGGTTACCCAAATAGATGTCACACAATGCCATAGATATCAATTGAGCTTTTGAATACATATCATCATACCTCTTATTTTAAGCTTCCAAAATTGCTATAAGTGATATCATACAATAATCCCCTTGGTTACTACTGTCCGATCCATCCTTTTATTATGTTTGGTCACTATAATAATGAATACTCAAGTCCTACAAATAAGTCACAAACAGAAGACCAAAAAAGAGAGATATAAGGGCAAATAAATAAATATAAAAGGAAAAGAAATAAAATCAACCTAAAAATGACTAGATTATTAAAAATAAGGTTTTCCTAATATTATAGTCCCCAAAAATGACATCAAAAACTTGATGATGTGATTTATGTTTTAACCGCAAGCTTATGGTATAGTTATAGCTAGTACTGGTAAGTACAAATCGATCCCACGAGGACTAGGATTACTAGAACTTATCGTCTTTTTATTATCTAGTATAACAAATTATAATGCTAATGATTAATCAAATTTAAAATTAAAGCAATAAACTAAAATAAATAGTAACTAACTAGAATAAAGATTAAATTAAGAAACAATCAAAAAAGATAATGGTACTTGGAATTTGAATCCTTATTGGACTTCTCATGTAATCATAATTTCACTAATCAATTTAGTCTATAGTTCATGGGATCATAGAAATTCCTCAATTATACTAATCTTTTTCTCAAAACTATTAACATCTAATTATAAGGTAATTAACTGAAATCTCTTTCTAGTTAACACCCCTTAGATTGCTTTAATTAATTTATGAATTTCACTATTAGGTTTGATTATAATCTGAAATATTTATGTCTACTTATCTCTAGGTTTGACTGCAACTCCTTTCAATTATGCTAGGTCTATTTATACAAAAGATTTTTTAATCTAAATTGCATGAAATCATACATGAAACAACATGCTAGCAATATTAATTTAAGAACAATAAAGAACACGTAATTGAATCTCAATGAAACTAAAAAATGAATTAAATTAAATTAAATCACTATAATTTCTATCTCAAAGTTCATCTAATCCAAGTACCACAAAAGGTTTAGTTCCTAATTATAGAGGATATAACATCAAAACTAAATAAAAACAAAAAAATCAAAAGAAACATGATTAAATCCCTTTTAATCTTCATTAAATCCTCTTTAAATTTATAAAAATCCATCCCAAATGTGCTTCTTTGCTTGTTTTTTGTTCTCTTTGTCATTTTAGGCTGTCAATTTATGTTTCTCGAGCCTCCCTTCTACTTTTCCCCTCAATTGCCTTTTATAGTTTAAAAAATAGGATTTTGGGTGGTACAAGGCCATCAATATAGGCTTATGTGGTGGCTGTGTTGATCAGAAATTGTTAAACCCTTAAAATCTAGAACAAACACAGGCTCAAAATATGCACATAGGCATAGGACAGGCATGTCCACACGATACAGGTGTGTTTGTGGAGTGTATAACTCTTTGGAACTATGTAGCCATCTTATTTTGCATGAAATATGACAACATAGACATGTTGGTATGGACATGGGCATGTCCAAAGATCATATGCATTTTTAACTTCTTTATAACTTGGTCAACTTAGCTCCAAATCGCCCCAAACTTGTTCTAATTTGTTCCTTTTACTTCGAATAAGAGATTTACAACTTAAAAACATAATATAAATGAATTAAATACCAAAAACAATAAAAACTCTTAAATAAACAAGCAAAATGTACTAAACATGAAAAATATGGTCTATTAAACATTTATGAAGTAAGATGCTCCAATCTTGGACTTCTTATATGGCCATAACCTTTACCTTCCAAATCTTTAGTAAAGACATAAGAAGTTTTCTCATCAATTCAATATTAGTATAAGTCTTACGAAGAACTTTAAAAACATTAGTGGTATAAATACAGTGAGCATAAATGTTAGAAATTGATTCATTATGTTTCATATGAAATAATTCAAAATGATCCATAAGCATGCTCGCTTTGTTCACTTTCATTTGAGTGGTGCTTTCGTAAGTGAATTTTAATGTATGTCATATTTGTTGGCCATTTCACACATACATACCCTATTGAATTCATTTTTACTCAATGCATAAAATAAAAAATGTGTGGCCTTGTTATTTGATGCAATGATTCTTTTACCCTTATTGTCCTACTCACTTTTATTCCTTAGTTAGTCTCCACTTTATCTCTCAATAAGGATTTTATTGGGACATAAGATCCATTTTCTAAAAGATCCCAATTATCAACAGCTTCAACTAAAAGAAAACGTTTCTTCCTACTCTTCCAATAAAGGTAATTATCTCTGTTAAAGAATGATATTCTACATATGCTTTGACTTTCTTAACTAAAAAGTGAATCAATTTATGGCACAAGGATCTTTTATTAATTTTTTCTAAAAATTTATATGCAATGAATTAGATTTACTTTGATACCAATTCTTGGCCCTTGAATTGCATACAAAAGAGGAGTGAATTGTATGTTTGCCCTTTTTTCTTATTTCTAAACTAATGAATGAATTGTCTATTCTAATAAATGATTATGAAAAACTCATATATGAAAATCGCAAAGAAATCACAATATATAAAGATAGTAGAGATAAAGAGATAAAACTAATTTATAGTGGTTCGACCAAACAACCCATGACTTATATCTACTCCCCAAGCTTTACTTAAGAATTCACTATCTTCTTCCTTTAATAAGAGAAGAATAACCCTGTATACAATATCTTCTCTATCACAACTAAAGATTATCATAGGTGAAGAGGAACCCTTACAATTGTCTTACTTTGCCATTTATGAAAAATAATAATTTAGAAATCTTGTTAAGGTAAAGAGTAACCCTAAAAAATTGTATCCTAATTAATTTCCTTGTTTACAATAAGTATATAACTTAAAAACTCCTCTTGCTCACATCAATTAACAATGACTCAATATGTATTATATAATGTAGTTACACTTTTTAGTCTCTAGAAGTCTTAGAAACTCTCTAGTATATCCAACAAACTTCTCATAAGTCATATGTGATCTATTTATACTCAAAACAACTTAAAAATTTATTAGAAATAAAAACTAGTCACTACAATGAATAGTAATGGTGACATTGGTTGACCATTCTACCATACCGATTAACTAGTGTCCCATATTGGTCGACAAAGGTATCGACCAATATAACATACAAATTCATGGTATATAATTTTTTATTTCTTTTGATACATTAGACATTGGTTGACCAATATGTCTAGAAACATCACATTGGTTGATTTCAATTATATATTGATTGATCAATATGTATAAAAATATGTTTCTAATGATTTTTCAAGTTCTTTTAAAGATTAAACTACATTCCTTTGACTAAAACTTAATACAAAATTATTTTAAAAGTGCAAATTTTGTTTTAAAGATCAAATGGCTTTTTTTAAAGATCAAAACAAAAGTTCAACCTTAATGGCTCTTAAAGAGAGAACCTATATCCTCTCACTAAGAAATTCCTTATTCTTCCATTGTTAATCCTCTTTTAATTTCCTTATCCCTTCCTACACTTAGACTCCCATTCCATCTTCCTCTGTCCCCCTAAATATGAGAATCCTACAATCTTTCTACCTTTTTCCTACCTCCATCCATAACCTCCCCCTTCTCTCCAATACAATATAAGTCATTCCTTCTCTTCCCCTATTTCCCCCTGTCACTGGACAAAGGGCTCTCCTGTCCTTACACCCCTTTAATAATAAAAAAAATATTGAAAGGCCAACTTTCCTTTTACAAATGGCTACTTTTATTGGAACTAGAAATGGTTGACAATATCTTAGTCCTTGAGTTGCACAACTTGAAAGATTTCTTGCCTCTACTCTCAAATTCTCCTCCACCCTCCTCATCCTCTTGGCCAAACACTGGTACTTCCCCTATGCCTAACTCAAACCTACCTCTACTGCTACCCTCTATTTTGTCTCCCCCCTCACCATTCACACTTCTCCCTCTCCTCCAAAGTCTAACATTCCTTATGCCTCTACCACCACTGGCACTTAGAAACAAATCATCATCCAACCAAACCATCTCCTAATAACCTTAAACTCCTTCACTTCCCATATATCACTCGTGAGGATGGGGTAGTCTCCCCTCCTCCAGGCCTACTCAAGTTCGAAGCTATCAACTAGTCACCTTTATTAATTGGCTTTTTCCTAGATAAATGGGCTCCCTTCCCTCAAATCTATGTTTGGGTTACACAAAATGTGGAAAGATGAGATTAGACAAAACTCTACTATATGAAGATAATACGTTCATATTCAAATTCTCAAAGGAATTAAATTTATTAGATGTAATTGAATAAGGTATATGGCACATTGCAGGTAAACCTTTTTTCCTACTGAAATGGCAACCTAGTATGATTATAGATAAGTAAAGTGTTAAAACAACACCTCTATGGATTAATTTTCATGGCCTCCCACTAGAGTACTGGAGTAAAGAAGGCTAAGTTTCCCAGCTAGCACTTTAGGTAAGCGTATCTGCTGGAATCTCCAACAACAAGGTTGGAACACATTGGCTTCACAAGAATTTGCATAGAGGTAAATAAAGATCAAGATCTCCCTTTCCTTAATCATCAAAATTCTATTTGAGCTAGGTAACCTAGTTAATCAGCCCATTCAACTATCTTATAATTGGAGCTACCCAAAAGACCCCCTCCCCAAACACTAATAATCCTACTAAAGGATTGATAGATGCTTAATTGATTATTTAATTATTTCATAACACTTAGCGATTAAGGACAATAAATTGCTTAAGATACTCACTTTAACTCGTATGTGATTTTAGGCACAATTCGAAAGAAAAGAAGTTAAAATGAGTTGAAAGCATAATATTTGGGTCATTTTTTAAAGATTGATTTTCACTTTTCTTTATGGAGCAAGAAGAAGAAAATTAAAAGATAAGAAGAAAACAAAAAAAAATAAAACACAAAGAAGTAGAAAATCTACACTGTGCATGCCATGCAAGAACGTGAATTTAATGGAAAGCATTTTGGAATTACGGTAAAACAAAGATGGAAGGCTGTAGCAAGTGGAAGCAAGAAACAACAGCAAAAGAAGAAAACAAGAGAATAAAACATTGCAGGATTACGTTGTTCATGCAAACAGCGTGATATGTGAACAGCGTGTTTCATGCTCCAGCATCAAAGGAAGCACCAAAACGCTAGCTACTGGAAGATAAAATGCAGCTCACACGTACGTTGCATGTAGTGCATAAGTAGGAGCAAAACGGCATGCAACAGCTGGCAACAAGAAACACGGATGGATAAAAGATAGACGTTGGACAAAGGCCAAAAATGCACAGCATGAAGATAGAAACGATGCAGCGCAGACGTGAGGGACAAAGGAAGCAAAACGCGCAATATGGAGACATAAGCCAAGATAAAATGCAGTCGCACAGTAGAAACGGAGTGAGCGTAGGTTTTTAAAGGAGAGTGAATAGTGTTATATGAAGGATCGCATAAGCAGTGGTTATTAAAATTATATTGCAATCCTGTATAGATCTATTGTATTTAACATTCATACTAATAACAAGAATAGGCAAAAATATATATCTAAAATTTGCGAGGATTAATAGGTAATGAACTTCGAAAATACGAAATCTCTATATACTCCACATCGAGAAATTACGTCCTGCTTTCAATACGTGATATGACTATGGAAGATTTTGAAGAACACTTTCTTCAAGAATAGAGAAAACAATTTTTTCTCTTCTTTTCTCTTGTTGATTTCCACGTAAAATAAGAAAAATATCTATTCCTCTCTTTTCTTTGTATTTACGTAAAATGT
>JANQAP020024691.1:0-10641 GCA_026874005.2 Erythroxylum coriaceum | reverse complement strand
TTTATCTCAATTTATGTACGGAGGTAAATTAAATAAATTTGTTCGTTTTAAGTATCCCTGGTGGGGAATTCCTCCCCGTGGGCCACGGGTCCAGATGTCACGTAAGACGTCGGGCCGTGGACCCGCCCGGGGAGGGGTTCCAGCACCTGACACCCTTCAGCAAACTCCACCATGATGTTTTCCATAATGCCCACAATTGGGTATTTGTTATGCCTGTCCTCCATAAGATTGGCTTCCAAATGCTTGGCCTCCACCAATATCAAATTGAGTAGTACCTCCTCTAGATCTGAATCCCATATGCCTCGATCTAAACTGTGATCGTGGTGGTCTACTCTCGCATTTACTGAATCTTCTACCAGAGTCAGCTCAAAAATCACAAGGTCTCTTAGTCCTGAGCTCCTATCTATACACCCCTCGTTCATCTGTCAATAATTGCTCGATCCGAATAGAAGCTACTCTCAACTTAGTAAAACGATTCAGATTGGTAATGGACAATCTTATCCTAATTTCCATATTTAGGCCATACTTAAACCTCCTCCATTTATCCTCCTCTGTAGGAATCAAAGCAGTAGCATACCCTAATTATTCATTAAACTGTATCTCATACTCAGCTACTGTAAGGTTTCCTTGATTGAGATCAAAAAAATTCTTTCATCTTCTGATCCAAATATACTTTTGGCATATAATTAGCTCTGAATGCCTTCAGGAAGTCCTCCTAGGTCAATCTGCAAGGTCGAATGCAACTATCTGGGACCATCTTCCACCATCAATAGGCTGGGCCTTGAAGTAAGGAGACTACATAATTAAACCTTTCATCCTACTCACAGCCCATCTGATCAAACACTCTCTCTATCCTCTCTAGCTAACCCTCAGCCTCTACGGGGTCTGTGTTTCCATAGAAGTTCACAGCTCCTTGTTTCCTAAGTTTATCATATCTCCTCTCTCTTTTCTCTAGGACTCTCTCTGGTGTATACTCATATTGTGGTGTAGTAGACTCTCTATTAGCCCCTGCCAACTTAAGATCAGCTGATTCTGCAACATGGTCACCTATAGCAGATGATCTTTAACGGACAATGATTCTTATTACTATATGTATTGCTTATACTATGTCATGCTAAAAAGCTAACTTATGTCCCTATGAATACCAAACCTTGCTCTAATACCAAAAATGTAACATACCACACCCATAGGACATATTCCCAAAAGCATTAGAGAATATTTGGGATATACTCTACAGACATGATATGTTAGCAAACAATTCAGAAAGGGTTTTTCCACCTTACACATAATATCATATAGCACATAAGCATTTTAATCAACAAATTGCCAGAGTTTGACCTAAATTTTAGAACTTTCCCACATTCAACCATTGTGAAAATATTTCAAGGAAGCTTACATTTCATCTTTAACGATCTCAGTAAAGATGTATAGCAAAACATTTCTATTATGCCATTTATCAATTCTCACATTCATAGTCATTTCCAGTATTTGATAACAAATAAATTTATAAAACTTTTCCTTATATTACTGTCAAACACGTACATCAGGCAATAATTTACTCTTACCACAGATATACGTATATCTCGAAAATTAGTATACAGAAATACAACATACCAAGCTACATATATTACTTACAAAGTTATTAACTCACTATATACAACGTAGCAATATGTTATGATATGCAGATGCACAAATACTACTAGACTCTTCAGATTTAGCTGATTAGGCCTTTAAGCCATGACTTCCAAAATAAAGGAGTTATACTCCAAGTAACTCTAAACATCTCCTGAACCTGCAAAAAAAAACGTTGCAATTTTGATGATTTTTGTAAACTCAATGAGTAAACCATGATTGATGCACTCAATAAACCATATCACACAGGACTGTTCAAATGAACATATCATATAACCAATAATATCAAGTTACATTTCAATAACACACATCAACTTAGGTGGAACTCAAGAAAATTATATCACAACTAAAAAAGTCAAATTGTATTTCAAAATCACAATTCAATTAATCAAATGTGTATATGAAAATGCAAATATTCTTTCATTCTTATTTCCTTATATTGTGATCAAATATGCCAATTCATGTCCCGATTTTCAAACAAATTTCTACTGGCCAACTTAACGAACATTATAGCATTGATCACATTACGAGCATTAAGCCCTGAGTTCTTATTACAAGCCTTAGGCCCTGATTACGAGCTTTTGGCCCTAAATGTCTGCGTGTTGGTCATTTTGATCACAAATCCCATTATCTCATCATGAATGCCAAATGCAATTATATGAATAACCTCATATATCATTTTCTTCTATGAGTAACTGATTGTCCAAAATTCACAATCAATTCAATTTAAATAAGCATTTCACAATTATTCACGTAGTCAACAATTGACAATAAAATAAAAACACTTCCATATATATTCCCGAATATCAAACTCCTCGGACCAACAATGTCCATAATTGTAACAATCATATAAGCAATAATTCAATAACTGACATTAACCAAACGTAAATAAACAATAATGAGAAACATTTAGGCTAACTAACATAACACTCCAACGAGCTATTGCCTCAACGTCTCGACAATATCTGGGTATTGAAAATCACTCTGAGAGCCTATTAGACATGCATATGAACATCGTTCACTGATAACGAATAGAGAGAATATGTGTGCAATCCTTAAGTGCAATGTTTATATCCTTTTCTTCCTAATGTTCCTTTATGAACAAGCTGCCTTCTTTTAATCATGACTCTCTCTACAAAAATCCAAATACCATGATTCTTATGCCTCCTAAAACTAAACTTCATTAGTCTTAATATCTCCAAAAATTACACGAACAAAATCTCCCCTTGGAATACAACCCCCATCCAAATTCTGTCATGTTTCTTGTAAGAAAAAGGCTGGCAACCAACGTTCAAACAACAATAAATCATTATCAAGACATCTTATAGCCAAACCGTTTCACAGAAGCATTAATAAGACATTAATAATCATTTTTCATGTTTTATACTTTGACTAATTCGGGCTCTAGAGCCCTCAAAAATCATGAAATAATACAAGGTTCCTGCACAGGGGTCTGTCACCGGCAGTATTAGGGAAACAAGCATAACTCAAGCTATAATCACTATTTTATCAAGACCCTTTCACAGAGGTCAAGATAAGATCTATATCTACAACTTTTATTATTTGAGTTTCTACAAATTCATGCACTAAAGGTATGTAAAACAAATCAAAATGGGGAATATGAAATTGAAACCAGGATTTCGACTTACCTTGGTGACTTCTTTCCTTCTCCTCTTCTCTTCCTCTTTTTTCTTTCCTTGTCTCTCTCTCTCATTTTATCTTTTTGTTTTTCTCCCTTTCTAACCTTATTGCAGACCCTCACTCTCCCTTATGTTGCCTTTTACAAGAAAGTTCAAAGAAAGTCAAACTAATCCACATGTCATCATTTCATTGATCTATATGTCACCATTTTATTGGTCCATGTATTATTCTTCTATTGGTCCATATGTTACTAACCTTAGGCTCCACATGTCACTCATTTAAGCCTCTATATTTCACTACTTGTAAGGCTATGCATGTCACCAATTGTAGGGCTCAATATGTCACCATTTGTAAAGCTACACATGTCACCATTCTAAAGTTCCAGTCAAAAGTCTAAAGTGTCATTTGTCACAAACTTAAAGGGCCACTTGTCACAAATATAAAGTGCCACTTGTCTCCAATCTTACCATTTAGGAATTCTACTAAGCCAATTTATACATTGACTCCTCAAACTTTCGATTTTTAACAATTAACTCCAAATTACTAACTTAAATCCATCAATTTCTAATTTAATTCTAATTCATCAAAATCATATCCAAGTATCTCTGAATATGTCAATTAAGTGCACATAAAACATTTATTACTTATTTCTCATATTTATAAATAATAATCTATGTATGTGTATGCTAATCTCATGCATTTACATAGAATAACAAATTTCATATCCTAATGCACCAAATTAATCATCTAGTGATATAACTTAATTTATTGAATGCAATATGCATGAGCTTAATCTTCTAAACCTTCTAACCCTCAACAATTTAGGAGATGGGATATTACATTACAAGTTAATTGAAAAAAATGTTTATTAGTTATCTTGTTTTCCCTTATTACTTAATTTATTTTTATTGAGTCTTATTATTTTTTACTCGATCTAATTGGCGACCAAACTCAATTTTTTGTTTTAGATTTTTTGTGTTCAATGGTCTCTAGTATCATTTCTTTATTTGCTTCTTATCTAAATTTGGTTTTTTTGGAGTATTTGGTAAAAGGGGAGATTTAAACTAGTTTTTTTTATTTAGATTGTTTAGTTTGCAAAGAACCTTTAATTAAGAGTTTAGGTTATAAGTTCAATGAATCTTTAAGTGAAACATGTGAGGGAGTACTTTTATTACTAACTTTTCACACAGGTACAATATGACTCAAACGAGAAATAGAATCATGTCCAAAGACAAGGAAGTAAGTAGAGGGATAAGAGTAGAAGTAGATTAGGAGTCTTTTATGAACAACATCCAAGGAAAATACAAGTAACTTCTTCGATAATTCAATAAAGTTAAAGACAAGTTAGAGAAATATGAAGTTGTTATAGCTAGCCTATAACATAATCCACCTCTACTTACTAGGATGGGTGACTTTAAAGCGAATGATAAGTTTAAGGATACTACTAACTACCTGAAGTAAATCACTTGTTAATATAGAAATCGCATATAATATGTAAAATACACAAGAAGGGGGGTTGAATTGTGTTAAAAAATCGAAGATATAAATCTTTAAAAACTTCTTGATTTTCTTGACAAATTCAGACGATTACAAGTTTAAACAATGTACTTGATTTGATGAGTAATGCAATAGCAAAAATTAGTATCTATTCTTCTAACAATAAGAGAATTAAAAAGGTATGAGTTCGAGAATATGACACCAAGATTTATACTAGTTCACCCTTAACCTTGGGCTACGTCCAGTCCTCAGAGTTTGTCTGAGATTTCACTATCTCTTTCAATGTTACAAGTATTATTTCTACACTTTCAGAGCCTCTTCAGGTCTCTTTCACAAAGTATTTTTTATCTGTTTCCTTAGCCTCTTCAGGCTCTAGCCTTTTTTCCTCTCGAAAGATATTGTTTGAGTTTTCACACTCACGTTACAGATGTATTTGTTCTTTTTCTTTCTTTCTTTTCTCTCAGAATATTTTTCATAGCATAAGCACTTGAACACAGAATTTCTCTAAGTATTTTTGTACGACAAAAATTAATTTTGAAGTTTATGACTATGACTAATATTTATAGCCTAAGTCTCCAACGGTCTTGAGAAAACTGCTTGTCGAGTCTTATAAAGTCTATTATTAGTTGAGTCCTGTAACGAACTCCAACTAACTGACGTTCTGAGCACATTCTTCAATTACATCATCTTGCTTAGTTTTGTATGCTTTACGCTTCGTCTGATGTCTTAGACTTGATCACTTCGTCTGATTCATCTTATTCAATTTTTAAATATCATCTCGATTTGATGATTTGTGCCATTTATATTTATCTGTGCACTTAACAAATTCATCAAAATAGTTCACACGCTTCTATTCTTATTATTATTTGACTTTTAACAAAATCAATAGAAGAAGTAAAGTCTTCTTGACTTAACAATCTCCCCCTTTTTGATGATAACAAATAATCATAATATTAGAAGATAAAAAAATTCAGATGAATAATATTCAGAAGAATATACAAAGATGTAATTCAAAACTCCTTTCTATTGTTCTATTTATCTATCTATATCTATATCTTCCTATCTCATCTTCTCTCCCCCTATTTGTTATCAATAAAAAAATTTTGGTTCAGACGCTTCAAAATTTTAGAAAACATTTGTTGAATATCAGTATGGATCATCTTGAGGTCTTCTTCTGTGGAAACACTTAGAAGTGTTAATTCCTTATGAAGATCACCCACTGCATCACCCAGTATATCAACCTTAGTACTGATTTTCTTAATGCTTTTAACTAAGGCTTCTTGAACTTTCATCTGCTTGTGACTAGCTTCAATCCATTCGATGAAATTCTTCAAAAGCTCCGAATTAACGGTAGGATCTTGTAGTATTTCACTAAGTGGATGAACATACTTAAAAACAGATAGTTTTCTAGGTAAATCGTCTAATTCTATAATTCTAATAGAGGGTAGTTTGAAAGGCAATTTTTCAACAGGTATATCAAGATCATCAGGTCTGGGTAACTTATAAATCGGTTGCCCTAGAAGGCGTAAAATAGTTTTAATTGAAGGAATGAAACCTAAGGGTTTGAAATGAATAAGCAAATGCATAAAGGTTTCTAGGTTAAAAATGATACCTTCAATTGTGATACTTTTATACCTTCCTTCTGATATTGAGCCAACTACCTTTAAGCTTTCGTTTTTAGTAGATGTTCCAAAATTACTTCCTGATGCCCTTGATATATGATGTGATACATAAACACTTACAGGTTGAGCTGCATGACATACATCGTCTATGCTCTTTACTGCCGCTTGAATTTCTTCTTCTGTGAGATCATCTTCTTGTCTTTCAGGAAACTTCTTCTTCTTCCTTTTTTCTTTGCCATCTACCGGTGCTAAAAATCTAGGTTGTACATCTGGTACAATCTTGATTATTGTTCTGCTTGTCACTAGATAGATTGTATACAGATTTTTTGTAATCTTCAACAGATATGGTTCTGCCTTTTCGTCTTGCAGAACACTATATAATCTTCATTCTTCATGATTTAGAAGATGTATCGACTAATCATTTACTGTTATAGGTTCAACTTGAACCTTAAATTTTTGTGTAGTAAGTTCTCTGATGATAATTGAACCTCTATTACTATCAGGTGTTGATTCTTCTATGATCTTCATCTTCAAATCTTCTTTCTTCATCAGTTGAGAAGGGTCGAAAGTTACTAACTGCTGTTCAGACGATGTCTTCGTCTTCTTTTCAACAGTCTATGTCTTTTGTGGAACATCAGTCGATGAAACCTTCTTCTTATAAATAGGCTTCATCTTCTTTTGTTCTTCTACTGGTTTGAAAGGTAGTTGTTGTTGAGGCTTCTTCTTCTCGAACACTAACTTCCTTTTTATCTCTGTCTCTCCAAATAGTTGTTCTTGTTGAATCTGAGGGATAGAGACGGTTTGTTTGACTGCTTGTTGTTGTTTCTCTTGCTCCTTTTCTCTCTTAGAGTCTGCACCAAGAATTAGAACTCTTTGCTTCTTTTGTTCTTATTGTCATAAGGTCATTAATCTTGGTGACCTTCTTAACTTCTTTAGCCTTTCTGATTGGAGCATCTCAGCCTTCCTCTTTAATGACACTTGGTGAGTTGGTTGTTGAACCTTGATTTCCTTCTTTTGTGGAATCATCTTGGCATGTATCGGCTTATCAGACGATTGTTCAACCTTTACCCTTGCTGATATTCTTTCTAACAATCGAGTTGTTACTTTTTTTCAGACAAAACATTTCCTTTTCTTCATCTTACTGAAAGCTCCCCCTTAGATTGTGCTTTCGGTGTGAAATCTTCATCCGCTTCGGCTCCAGTCTTGATCCCTATTTTGTGAATATTAGAGGCATTGATAATACTCTTAAGATTTAGCTTTACTCTGTTTCCTCTATCAAGTAGGATTTTAGATGCTTTAAAAACTCTTGTTAATAGCATACCATAAAGTAAAGAACCACTCTTCAGATGATATTCCTCCCTAGCCTTTATCATGTACTTGAGAATCAAAAACGGAAGATTAACAGGTTGGTGAGTGAGGAGATGAAACAAACAATGTTCATCATTCATTGTCACCACATCCTTTGATCCTGCTCTCCGTAGGATGCAATAGAGAAGAAGTGAGTGAAGAACCCTAGCCAACGGAATGAGGGTTGAAGACTTCTTGACTCCTGGATTACTAAATCCATATAATTGTTGATTAATGTTGACTTCGTTTATATGACTTTGGGCAATCCAATATGTATTATTGAACAATTATGCTCCTTTATTTGGACACCCAATAGCCTCCACCACGAAATCTTCTATGATTATTACCGACAACCCATCTACCATCGTTACCAATGTATTGTCTACCACCTTCGCATTCTTCTAGAACTCATATATTTCATTCAGATACACCGGCTCTTAGATGTTGAAGAAGCTCTTCCATCTAACTGCTTCAATCTCAGGTTCGATATTCATTCGAGCATTCTTTAAGGAAGTGAAATCGACGAGTCTTCCATAAATAAGAGATTTCAGCATTTTCTAATTTGTAAAAGATAAACACTAAACAAAGAAACATATTTCACTTTAAGAAGCGAGGTTAGTATATAGAGAAAATCAAGAGAAAGAAATAAGATGAAATGAGAAGAGTTTGATGTTAAGAACAGAGCGTTGAATCGTCTTTGTTGAGAATACTCTGAACAAGTTAGTTTCGAAGTTTTTCTCGAAAATTCTAGAGTGTAAGGTGTTGCAGATTTTGAAATGATTGCTCTTTTTATATACACTCTTGAAAAGTTACTGTTTGTAACATTTGCAACTGATCCACTGTTAATTATGAGACTGAAACCACCGAGTAAAAGTTACTGTTACTATTTAGTCTGAAAACTTGTGACTTTTCAGCTTCTTCAGAACGAATTGTCTAGATCATGGAGTTTCAAACGAATGGTCATTTAACATCACCATATTCAATTTTTGTCTGATTTCCTTGAATTTGTTTTCACTTAAGGGTTTGATGAAGATATCTGCCCATTGTTGATTCGTCTCAACAAATTGTAGATTTATGATCCCTCTCTGTATATAGTCTCGTATAAAATGGTGTCTAACTTCAATATGCTTTGCTTTTGAGTATTGTATTGGATTCTTTGAAAGATTGATGGCACTTATGTTGTCACAGAAGATTGGAATCTGATCTTCTTGGATAGAATAATCCTCTAATTGATACTTTATTCATAATATCTGTGAACAACAACTTGCGGCTGACATGTATTCAGCTTCTGCAGTAGATAGAACAATTGAACTTTGCCTCTTGCTTGACCAAGAAAGTGACAACCTCCACTTATACTCTTTCTATCAATCCTATCTCCAGCATAATGAACATCACAGTAACCAATTAACCTAAAATCTTTACCTTTCTCATACATTAAGCAAAGATCAGTAGAACCTGCCAAGTATCTCAATATTCTTTTAACAGCAATATAATGAGATTCTTTAGGATCTACTTGAAATCTTGCACACAAACAAACACTAAACATTATAGCAGGTTTGCTTGCAGTTAGGTAAAGCAAAGAACTAATATTTCCTCTAAAGAGAGTTTGATCAATCTTCTTACCAGCTTCATCTTTAGTCAAGACGAGTGCTGGATGCATGGGAGTAGACATAGGTTTAACATTTCCCATTTTATATTTGACTAAAAGCTCTTTGATATACTTTTGTTGATGAATAACAATCTTTTCATCAGTTTGTATAATTTGTAAACCAAGAACGAACTTTAATTCACCCATCATACTCATTTCAAATTCACTTTTCATAATATTTGCAAAAATTGAACATAATTTTCTAGAAGTAGCACCAAAATTGATATAGTCTACATATATTTGTACAACGATAAAATCATTTTTAATATCCTTTCGAAATAATGTTTTATCTACTTGACCAATAACAAAGCCATTTTTAATTAAAAACGAACTCAGACGATCATACCATGCACGAGGTACTGGTTTTAATCCATACAAAGCTTTATGAAGTTTATACACACTATCAGGTTTATCAATGTCTTCAAAACCTAGGGGTTGTTTCACATAAACTTCTTCGTCTATAAAACCATTCAAAAATGTACTTTTCACATCTATTTGAAACAGTTTTATATCATGATGAACAACATATGCAAGCAAAATCCTGATAACTTATAGTCTAGCTATAGGAGCATATGTTTCATTATAGTCTATTCCTTCTTGTTAATTATAACCTTGAGCTACTAATCTAGCTTTGTTATGGGTTACTTTCCCTTATTCGTCTAGTTTATTCTTGAAAACCCATCTAGTACCTATAATAGATTTATTAGGGGGTTTAGGGATTAGAGACTACACTTTATTCCTTGTAAATTGATTTATCTCCTCTTGCATAGCTAAAATCCAAGCTTCATCTTGAAAAGCTTCATCAATTTTCTTAGGTTCTAATTTAGAAAGAAATGCTACATTGGCGTCTCTTCTGAACTTAGATCTAGTTCTCAGTCCTTCTAATGTTTCTTCTATAATCAAGTTTTCTGGGTGAGAAGACTTATATTTCCAGTCTTTTCTTAAGCTAACAAATTCAAAACTATCTATCACTTTATCAGATGGATCGTCTAGTGGTGAATCGTCTAGGTTATTAACTAAGGAAGCAGATAGAGTTTCATCAACAGAATCGTCTCTTTTATCTAGATGAGAATCATCATTAAATTTTTCATGCATAGATTCTTCAGCAGATCTAGAAACAAGATTATAAACTCTATAAGCTTTAGAATTAATAGAATAACCCAGAAAAATTCCTGAGTTGATCTTAGAATCAAATTTATCTAAATTTTCTTTTATATTCAAGATAGTGCATTTGCAACCAAAAGGATGAAAGTA
>JANQAP020024665.1:0-43279 GCA_026874005.2 Erythroxylum coriaceum | reverse complement strand
TTTGTTGCTTCCGCTGGAAAAATGATTTCTTAAAAGTTTTGAAATCTACCGTTTCTCCAAATATAGCATGCTTTCTTGTTCCGATCCAACAAAAACATAATTCACCATCTTCCAAACATAAACAGAAAGAGAAACCTATACACCATTTGTAGAAAAGAAAACCCACATAAAGTCCAAAACGTAGCAGAATAATAAAGCACAATAAGGAAGGTTTTTGGTAACAGAAAAGAAGAACAATACGTACCAACACTAGACATGACACTTCTTTGATGGTGACTTAAACAAGATAGTAGAAGGCCACAAAAGAGGAGAAGATGCTTCTTCAACGGATTAAGAAGAGGAAATACAGCAACTAACATACAAATTCATTTTCGTGTTAGTAACCTAGTAAATAATTTTTGATTAAGTTGGAAATAATATACCATTTGGAGAGGCTTCAAAAACCCATTGCCAAATGGTATCTTATTACCATTTGGCTTCACCTTTGTCTTATATAATTATACATATAATATAAATTATATCTAATAGTACAAAATTTTCATCGAATCAATAGAGAAATATGATTAAATAGAGAAATATATTACATAAGTAAGATATGAGAAAATTGATATATTATGTAATAATTCATAAATCATTATACTAGTTGCAATTATTATCTATACGTCCATATAACATTATATTAATTATCATATATGATAATAATAATAATAATAATAGCATTTTAATTAAAAATAAATTGCAATGTAGTAAAAATTGGAAATCAATATTAAATATTAATATCATATTTAAAAAATCAAATTTAATATTATTCAAAATCTATTGTAAGCATAAAAATAAATGTAGTTAACAACAATGTCATTTCAAAGATTAAATTTAATATTAATCACAATGATTGTATAAGTGTAAAAATAAATCTAGTTAACAAAAATGTCATTTATTTTTTTATTAATCTCTTTTAATATATATGATTTTTTTAATTTTATATGGTCTCACAAAACTAAATCTATTATATATAAATTTTATTGTAATTTAAGTATATGATATATTAAAAAAATTTGACAAAATCGAAAAATCTAATAAAAAGCATACTATTGATGATGATTTTGCAAATTGGTAGCCAAAGATTTAGTTACCGTTGAACCTTTGGTGATGAATTAGAAAATCATCGGCAAATGTAAGGGAAAATGAAGTTAGGTTTTGTTTAACCCAAAGAGCGATAATTATGTAAATTGGCAACCAAATATTTGTCTACTGATGGCAACAAATTTTAGGATCATTGCCAAATGTTAGGATAAGAAACAAGTTAACTCAAAAAGCAACGATTTGGTAAATCAATAGGTAAATATTCTCTTCTGATTAACATTTGGCAACAATTTATAGAACATCACCAAATGTTTCCTCAAGAAACAAGTGAACCAAAAAGGCAATGATTTTGTTAAATTGGTAGGCAAATATTGACCCACCAATTAACATTTGGCGATGATTTAGGGAGTTGTCACCAAATGTTGTGGCGTGAAAAAATTAAATTAAAGGGTGATGATTTGGCAAATTGGTAACCAAATTGTCAAGTTTTGATTAACATTTGACGATGAATGTTGAGATCGTTGCCTAATGTTGCAACATGAAAAAAATAAGTGAAAACAATGTTATTGTTCAACAATAAACGATGTCACTTTCCAATCTCTTTTATCGAAAGAACCCAACTCCCACCAATTTCTTTCAGTTTCTTCTCTCCCGCACCTTTTGTCTTTATTTTCTCTCTAGTCATCAACCTTTTGTCTTTATTTTCTCTCTAATTTTTATCCTTCTATCTTCATTTGTGTCCTTTTGTCTTCTCTAATCACTATCCTTCTGTCCTTTGATAGAGGTAAGTTATTGAATATTTGTTATTTAGTTTGTTTTGTGCTTCCATTCTTAGTGTTTTAAGCTATGATGTTGCATGAGTTTAGTGATGTTTTCTTGAGTTGTTTGAATTTGTTTAGATTGTCTATGGTTGAATTTTATTTGGAATGTCTTAATGTTAGTGAAGAAAGAGAAAAGGCGTGATTTTATTAATTAGTTTAGGATAAGTTTCTCATGTCTGTAAAGCGTTTGATGAAAGTTCTGTTACGATTGTGTTAAACAGTTACATAAGTTATGCTTTTGTAATTGGTATATATCACATGTTTCTGTTGACATTATACCAATAATTAATTGTAAGAGTTTCAATTTTTAATTCTTATATTTGAATGCATAAGAGAGTTTGTTTATAGTGAAATTTGGCGCAGTGAGAAGAGAATAAGAGTTTCAAAGGAAGATAAAGGAATAATATTCACTTTGCTTATATAAAATTATTTGTTAAAAAGAATGTACTTAACATATCATACTAAGCTGTAAACGCTTATTTCAACCTATATAATGATTGGGAAAGTTTATAAATATAGTTATATGTGTCTTGATTTTCAAAGCCTTATGGGTAAATAACATTAAACTTCTTTTTGAAAAAATTTGTTTAAAAAATGAACTTCTAACATCTATATGACATAATTTAAATTCATATATAATGCAAATGTAAGTAATAGTCTAATCTTATAATCTAGCTGCTGATAAAAAATTTTCCTTGAAATCTATACCCTCCCCTTAATTATATAGCCACTAATCTAGTTTTGTTTGTTACTATTGTACTTGGTTCATCTAATTTGTCTTTAAACATCCACTTGGTACCTACAATAGAGTGGTCTCTTAGTTTAGGTGCTAAATTCCACACTTTACTTCAGTCAAATTAGTTTGATTCTTCGTTTATAAGGAAAAAAACCTAACTTTCATCAATAATTGATTCTTCTATATTCATAGATTTAATTTTAAAAATAAAAACAAGATGTGATATACTTCTAAAATGTGATCTATTAATTACCTCTTGTTGAACATCACCAATAATTTGATTTAGAGTTTAATTTCGAATCCATTAGAAACTTTTTCTTGTTCTTACATTTCTCACTTTTTTTAACAATTTACTCTTATGAGGTGTTTTAGTAATCATTTTTATTCTCTTTAAGGGCTAATTTCTCTAAATCTTTAATTATATATATACATCATCATCTTCTTGACTTATCTTGGAGATAAGAGAGTTAAATTTATAAAAAAATACTATGCGTAGACTCTTCAATAATAATATTATTGCTATTAAACACTCAATGTGCTTTGTTATTTAAAGAACAAACAATAAAAATTCACTTATCTATTTTTGAATTAAATTTTTGTAATTTATACTTGTTGTTCAAAATATAATACCTATAACTAAACATTTTGAAATAAATAATCCTTTACTTCTTCTCATGTTAAAGCTCATACAATGGGAAGATGCTAGGGAGATCAACGTTACTCATATTTACATGATCCCCAAAATTCCTAATGCTAATTCCCTTCATGATTTTAGGCCTATATCTTACTGTAATATAGTATACAGGGTGATTTCAAAGCTTCTAGCTAATATGCTTAAGGATTTGATAATTAATCTTTCGAAATTGGTTTTCATTTAAGGCAAATCTATCTTAGATAATATTTTGCTGGTGTAGGAAATAAAAATGGATTACAATACCAAGAGTTCTATCAAATGCTTTGATATAAAAGTAGACTTTACTAAAGCATTTGACAACATTAAATGGAAATTTATTATCAGAATTCTAAAGTGGCTTAGTGTACCTCAAATGTATGTCTTATGGATCAGAGCATGTGTCTTAACCCGCTCCTATAGTTTTCTTATTAATGGTTCCCCTTCTAGGAATTTTAAAGGCACAAATGGAATAAGGCAAGAGGATCCATTATCTCCATATTTGTTTGCTATCTCAGTGGAAATTCTCAACAAAATTTATCAAATCGAATACTAATGGAAAGCCTAATTTCACTTACCATCATAAGTGTGAGGTTTTATAACAAAATCATCTTAGTTTTATTGATGATTTAACATTGTTTTGTGTTGTTGATAAAAAATCAATGTCAATTTTCCATAAATCACTAATGGAGTTCTATAGGATATTGGTTTGAAAGTTAATTCCATGAAAAATAGAATTTACTTTAGATGTCCCCATCATTGAATGTTTAAAGAACATTTTTGGTCTGAGATACAAAATCTTCCTTTCAAATACCTAGTGGTATCATTATCATCTGGGAAGCTAAAGTTCTAAGATTGCACAATGTTTCTAGAAAAGTTCAAAATGAGGATCAATGCTTGGAAGAACAAATTCTTATCTTAAACTACAAGGGTTCAGCTTGTTGTTTCTATGCTGAAAAAATTTTCACAACCATTAGAGCTCAATCTTATTCATTCATTAAAAAAAGTTAACAAGGAAATGGAAAAATGCATAAAGAACTTTTTTTGGTTTAGAAAAGATGAAGTCTCTAAAGGATCCAAAATGAAATGGGAATATCTTTACTGGAGGAAACAAGAAGGAGGGCTTGGACTTGTACTTATTCAGCTTATTCAAGAAAAGATAATAGCCAAGAGAATATAAAGGCTGTTCAAAGATAAGGAGGAACTTTAAAGCAAATGGATTAATGAATTTTACTTGAAGGATACTAATTTCTAGCATATGGGGGAGAAACAAGAGCATTCTTGGCCTTTCATTGAAATGCTGAAACATAGGATGACTATTTACCCCTTTATCAACATACATATAGGTATAGAGAAGACACTTGGTTCTAGTTCGGAAATTGGACTTTACATAGTCCACTAATTAAAAGAGAAGTCCTGACAATACTTACTATAAGGCTTCCTATTGCCTCAAAGTTCTCCAATGTCATTGTTCAAAATGCTTGGTAAGTAACAAGAAGAGGAGCAGATAGACTTCAACATTACTTTCTAAACTACCTACCTAGCTATTCAATTAAAAAAATCAAATGGTCTATAAGCAATAATAGAGAGTACTTTAACTCTTCCTGCCTGAAAGAATTGAGACCTTAATTATTTACCATCCTTAATATAAAATTATGTCAAAAGGCTCTTTGATGCCTAAAGCTTCCTTTGTTAATTGGATAGCAACAAGAGGAAGATTGAAGACTAAAGATAGACAAAAGGGAATAAGTAATCAGATTGGTGTTCTTTGCAACTCTCTATAAAAACTATAAACTACCTATTCTACAAAAGTAACTTCTTAGCTACAACTTAGACCATAATGCTACACTATATGAACCTTGCTTGTCCTAAAATAGACTGGGAAAACATCTTGGTTTGGGCAGAACATCAATATAATAATGTTGGGAAAGACAAGATATGTTTAAGTCTTTGTTTGATCTGCTCAGTTTACTCAATTTGGAATGAAAGAAATTAAAGAATTTTCAAGAATATTCACTTTAAGAAGTATGCAATAGCACACAGAACTTGATGTTAGGTCAAAGAGATTCCCTTTGCTTATCATGCCAATAAAGACCTAAGCTATTCCATTAAAAGAAGATAAAGGCTTGGCTAATATAGCTTTAGGTTGAAATAGAAGTTGTATAAATGCTAGGATGTTTTGGTAGCTATATTTTCCTTATTTTGACATTTTAGCCTTATCCTTGTGACCTTGTTTGCCCTCATAGGCATTTCAATGAAATACTTTAATTTCCAAAAAAACTTATATATAATCATTTTTCTACTTTGCTCTAGTTTAATGATTTGTTGATTTTGTATCCATTTTTTTTACATCTTTACTATATCACTCCAAGGAAAAGTAAAGAGCATACAATAACAATAACAAAAACCCAGTAAAAGTAAAGGGCATAAAACTTATGTATAATCATTTTTCTACTTTGCTCTAGTTTGGTAATTTATTAATTTCGTAGCCACTTTTCTACATCTGTACCATGTCCGAATATTCTCTTTGACAAATAGGTACTTTTGTTTGACTAAAAACAAATGCTTTATGTTTTGCTCATGTTGATTCTTTTCAGTATCCTTTATGGTTCGAGTGGAATCAAGTAAGATTCCTATGTAAGTTCATTGCATCAATATCCAAATATCTAAAAAAACTAGGAAAATTTCATTATATATATATATATATATAACTTATTTAGCTGTTGCATATACTTTCTTAAAAAATTCCATTTCAAATATTCTGATAACCATAAATATTAGAATATTTGAAATGAATTTTTTTAAGAAAGTATATGCAACAGCTAAATAAGTTATATAAAATAAAATAATAAGAATAAAAAATGTTTAACTAAGTTCAACTAATTAGATGTATTTATATCTTAGAGAGTTAAGAGCAACTGATTTTCTATTCATTAATCATTCACTTAATGAAAATTACATACTTAATAAATAAACCTAACTTAAACATGATTTTGAAAATTTTTAGAATCTTTGTAAATTTTGAAATACACCAAAAAATCTTTTTCAAATAAATCTACTCATTATAAACATAACTTGGGACAAGATCTTTCTTTCCTGAATATAGAAATGGGTTTGACACATCTTTGTCCTAGGCCATAGATCTTACTATATCTACTCTATATAAATACAAGCTTTAACATGCCCATATCCAAAATTATAGATCTTTATGCTTCTCTTCATACATAGATATAGGTTCTAATGAAATTTTGTCCTTATTTAAAAAATCCTCTACCAGCTAACAAACCTATATAATAACCTATGTCGTTACCTATAATTTTTAGAGAAGAATATGCTTTAGAACATGAACATATGCCAAACCATGTTCACTTAAATACTTTTAAGAAAAACTCATTTTCTTTTAAAATATTCAAGCCCGTCTATATAAACCATACACAATAATCTCCATCTTTATGAATATACTCTTTAGATTGGGTTATAACATCTTTTAACACCTCATGATATTAATCAAGTTCAAACAATACGTCAAATACATTATCTTAAGTATGAATAATTTCCAACAATGTCAGGAATATGATGATAAGAGACAAATTGGTGGCTAATATTAATGAAAATTTAAGAGAGACAAGGCTTAAGTGGTTTAGATATGTTAAAAGGAGAGACACTAATGCTTTATTGAGAAGATGTGAGAATATTGTATGTAGAGATTGTAAGAGGAAAAAAGGTAGGCTTAAGAAGAACTGGGAGGAGGTAATCAAGAATGATATAGCTCTGTTGGAACTTACTGAGGATATGACTCTTAATAGAAAACTTTGATGCACTAGGATATGGATAAAGGATCTGACATAAAGAGATCCTTATCATTCTTATAAGTCTTTTAAGCTTTTTCCTTCTAGTATTATATCTTGTATTTAGCCTAGAATTTAATATGTAGTATTTTCCCATTAAGTATTTATCCTAAACATTTTCTTACTTAGCCTAAATATTTTCTTGTAATGACTTGTTTGTCTTTTTTATATATACTTGTCTTCTTTCTTCTTAATGTATTTCTTTACTTATTTTATCTTTTACTTTTACTCTTTACCTTTTTTTATATTTATTTTATTATATATTATATATTTTTATTTATTCATATTTATTTTTATTTTAATATTATTATCTTTTATGTCTATTTTATGTTTACTTTATATTAATAATAATTATTTTATTATTTTATATGTACATATGCGCACGCACGCACGCACACTTACGCACACACATATTTCATATAGGTTTATAGGAAACAACCCTTCTACTAGTTAAAGGTAAGGTTGTATACCACTGGACCTCTTCAAACCCCATGTATCAACAAGACTTTCACTGGGTTGTTGTTGTTGTTATATATTATGAAACCTCACATATATGGTCTTAGTCCTTGCATGATTATCACAACTCATTCAAACTTCACTTTGACCAATGATTACTTTCTCTACTCGCCTTTTAACTTATAATGTCTCCTTAATATTATCATCCACTGCCATGTACTCAGATTCAGTCATAAACAATGCAAACATAGAACGTAACTTTCATTCCAAGCAAATAAGACTCCTATAAGAGTAAAGTCATGCCATATAGTAGACCTTATGTTATCCAAATTTCTTGCATAGTCTAAATCCACATATCGATCACCTTACTAACTATTAAGTATAATCCCATGGTTTGATATACCTTTTAAATGCCTAAATATCCACTTAGTTGCTTCCTAATATTGTCCTCTAAGTTTCAATATTACTTATTAACTTGAGTACCATTGTGAAGCAAACCTGTATCTATTTTTGCTCATTGATCTAGGGAAATTCTAAAATGATTTGCCAATGGAGTACTCATGTTTTAGCCTTACTCATTGCAAATATTTCCAATACCTTCTCAGTGTATTTGAATTGAGATGACCATAACTTTCCTTAAGAGCTTCATTCTTGGTATTTTCTTGGAACCACTCAATTTCTTCATCTCAAATTCTTTTTTCCAATAAGTTCCTTAGTGTTTTTTACATTATGAATACTCTATTTCCCCCACATATAGCTTTTGACCATTCTTGGGCAAACCTCAAAATCAAAGTCACAAACTCAAAACATTTACTCAGTTTTTATACTTCCCAAGAATAGATAGCCATAAGAAAAGAGGAATAACTTTTAAAAATCATCGCAAGAACTCAAAATTTAATGCTTCTACTCATGATCAATTATTAATCATCACCTTTTAGAAACTAAGCAATCTAGAGGTAGACTTGACAAAATGTGTTTAAATAAGATAGATCCATATGTACACTCAAACACCTTTCATGATCATTATATTCCATAACTTTACATATCATTTCATTTCTCTACCACTAAAATTCACATGCATAATCATGAATGAAAAGATTTTTCTAAGGTTGCGATGTGGATAAGGGTTAAGGTGAGATGTATTTGGGTAATGTAGCATAAAAGTCATCAAAGCTAGTGAAGAAAAAGAAACACTCAATGTAACATCAAGCATAAAAACTAACATTCATGCAAAATTGCCTACCATTAGCTATAATGATGTAAAAACTATGTTCATAGCTCAAATTCAAACTTTCATACCACAAACCACATAAAGTATAATTAATTAGATGGGATCACTTATAAAATTCGATGATAACAATACATTGAAACTATAAGGTGTGAACCCTCAAAAAAATATCTACCTCATACTCGTCATACTCATATCACCCATTCAATACAACTTTAGGAGGAAAGACTAATCATAAATAACTTTACAAAACATATGCATTTCCTTCTTGATAATTTTATTTAAACATTTTTCTTTTTTTTCTTTTTTTCTTTTTCTTTTTCTTTTTGCTTTTCTCTTTTTCTTTCTTTTTTTTCTTTTTTTTTCCAATAAAAATTGAAAGAAGTTACACCAATAATAGAATTCATAACAAGAAATTCTGGAAAATATAACTAACCTACATATATGCACACCCCTACACTTATATTTTTGTATATCCACATTCATCAACAATCAACAAATGCTCCAATATCATTAAGGATTGAGTAGGATATTTTGTTATGTTTAAAGCATGTAATATGGTTAGCACAAAAAGAAAAGGCAAATAAAGCTTAAAAGGGCTTATGAAAAGGAAAATCATATAAATAAGTAGGTTATATGGTTAATGTAGCTTATGAAACAAAGAACGCCTATATCATTTCAATGTTAGTGTATGTGATAAAAATGTGGTCTTGAAAAGTAATCAAAGTAAAGTCAGGATGTACATATCATGAAGGTCACACATAAACAAAAGACAATGAGACTGATACGGATGTGTCAATCTATAAAGACTTAAAATCTCTCTGCTTATGTTACCACTAGTCACTACTCTTCTAAAGATAATGCATATTGACTAATGAAATGAGAAAAAGTACATGCTTAAGTTGCCATGACTTTTTCTAGTCAATTCACTATCCAATTATGACCATACAGTCTTAGAAGCAATAGAAAAAGAGAAAATATTGGTTTGATTCTCTCTCTCTTTTTCATTGAAAACTTGAAAACAAGTAAGAAACAAACAAACTTGAAAACACACATGCATGTAAGAAATAAATACGAAAATTTAAAGGAAAAGAAATGAACTTCCCTTGGGTTGGCTCCTAAGCTATGCCTTTGTTTATCATCACTGGCTCGACTACTTGTTTTCATCAACATGTGACAAAGTTATGATCTTCAGGTGTCACATGCGCTTCCTCCACTTATGGTTGCTCAGGATAAGGTTTAAGTTAATGACCTCTCATTTTTAGAATACTCTTTATCTTCAGAATCTCAATCCTACTGAGTCTTCGTAATCTTGGAATAACTCTTCACCTTTCTCCACCTCATTTAATTTCTCCAATCTATTAAGTAAAGGTGAAGGGTTAGTTTCAACAACAATTAGGAACTTGGTATTTACCTTTGACTTAAATGATAAATTATTTTCTACTTTAGGCTCCTTCTCTACTTCTTCTTCACTATCAATTCCTTGAGTAGTTTTCTCAAGATTCTCAAGCTCCTCTTCACTCAGTAAGGTCTTTGCACTAACTTACTTTAGGTTTAGATGGTTGCATCACTTTGCTTTGTGATTCTAGGCAGTCGATAGCTTCCATCATCGTTTAGTAAGTTTTGGATTCTATAACTTGTATCTTGCTGAAATTGTAGAGTATTAGTAGCAAAAGACATAATTAAATCTTTTAAAGATGTGCCTGATTTGGAATTAGAGACTTCTGGTCTATATTGAAATTGTTATGCATCCAGCTTATCTAGGAAGTAGTCTTGTTGGCCATCTCATCCATAACTAAAGTTCATATGTTCACTCCAAACTTGGTCATAGAATTGAGAGTTATAGGAAAATTTTCCATCAAAAGCATTAATAATATCCAATATTGACATACGCCTTTCCATGTGTCCTTTCTCCATATACAAACACAAACGTAAAAGATAAAGAAATAAATGTGAAAACAAATTAAAAAATATATAAAAAACTAATTAAAGTTAAGAATAAAAACTAAAGCACCATACTCCCCAAAAATGACTCTAAAATTATGATAGCGCATCGTAACACTACAAAAAATAACTAGACTTAAAACTATAGCTAGTGGTAAGTCCAGGTTGATTCCACAGAGAGTGTTCAGTTAGCTTGTGTTATGAAGAATTGGTGTTTAGGTTATGGGGGGTTTGTTTTGGTTTCACATAAAAAAATAAAATGAAACTAAACTAATGAAAAAAATTAAAGAAAACATTCTAAAATGATGAAAAGTGATGAATATGCTAGGGACCCGGTCATCAGCTCAGTCTCGACCTACACACAATGAAACATACTTCATTGAATTATTATTCTCATACCTCTCTTAACAACTATTAATTATAGGTTAGCGATAAGCTCTATTAACCCCAACTTTCCCTTAGGTTATGTTCAATTAAATCAAGCTCTTTAACTGAACCTAGCTGTCAAACAACCTAGGGTAAGCTCCCCAGATTTAATTGGACAACCGCATTATGAGTTAGGAAAACAAATTAATTAAGGCAATAACCATATATGCTCAAGTCATTTAACTTAGGTTACATTATCCCTAATGAATCGAAATCAATCAGAAACATAATAATTACGAATTGTGTTTAAAATTTGAACAATGGGTTCATATATAAACAATCTAATGATAATGAGAATACCATCATTCATACTTGAAAACCCTAATCCATAAGAATAGGATAACATAATCAATCTCTAGAGAGAGAATGAACAACAAATACAAAGAGAGAATGGTTAACCAGGTTCTTCGGTATCAATATCACCTCTGAACCAGGTCAGGAAAGCCTAGCCCTCTATAGGTCTACAACATATGACAGAGTTACCCCTTCTCCTCTTCCAAAACTGAGACTTCACTCCTCAAAATGATTTATAAAATTTTCATACTTGTTTTTGTCGTCGCATATCTATTTATACAAAAAATTAGGTTTTTAGATAGCCTTAGTGTGAAAGCCATCACCATGACATATTGAGTCATAGGCGTGACTTGGAGTGTCACGTATATGCAAGGTGAGTAGCGACTATGACATGTTGTGTCATGGTCGTGCATCATGACTCACGCCCATGAAACTTTGTGTCATGGTCGTGACTTGTATATTCATATCTTCACTTGATTTTTTGTAATGTATACTCTTGATGTTATTTATTTTCTTGTCTCCTTTTCACTCTAATCCTTCTCCTTCTTGCTCTATGAAGACAATTGAGTATGGATCTTAACAAGATGGCTTAATGAGTGTGCTTTCAACTAACTTTAGCCATTATGCTTCTGAATTGCACCTAAAACCAAATATAAACTAAAATGAATGTCTTAAATATTTCATAGCGTTAATCACTAAGTGTTATGGAATAAATGTATAATAAATTAACTATATATTAATACTCTTTGTAAAAATCAACATATCATCCATAATAGTAATAGAACAATAAACTATATATCATTAAGGCTCCTAATATAAATATAATCAAACTTGTATTCTCCTATAGCCAATTTGGATCACATAGGAGTAGGGACGGAAAAAAGGCTCAAGTTTTGCTTGACTTAGCGTAACTTGGCCAAAATTCAGTAGGTTTAGTTCAAGTTGATTAGACTTTTAGGTTAGGTTTGAACTTTAAGAAATATTTTAGGCTTTTGGCCAAAATTAGGCTTTCTTATTTAGTTTTGGGTCAAACTCAAGCTTAGACCATTTTTAGCCTTTAGTACAAGCCTAGTCTTGGGCTTTAAGGTTCAAACCCCTATCAAATTTTGAACTTCTTTCATATACGAGGTAATATTATATTATATCTACAAATGAAATAATGTCATTTTAAATTTGATGAATACTTACTTTTTGTTCTATGAAGCGTGATTAGGCTTAAGCTCAAGCTCAAGCTCAAACCTCATAGCTTATACTTGAATGAATTTAAAATATGTTTAGATCAGGTAAAAAATTTTAGTTCAAACTTGGGCTATATAAGGAAAAGTAAGCATAGTGGAATTAGATTCAGCTATTATTTGAACCTTAGACTTTTCCCTTTGCTTTTCTTACTACTATTGGCTTCCTTTTATATACCCACTTGCACCATATAGGCATCTTCCCTTTAGGAAGATACACTATTTTTTAATTCTTTATCTTTAAGCTAAAGAAAGTTGTATCAATGAATAAGCTCCAAAAGGAGTTTAATTTGTCAATACAGGAGACTTGCTCTATAGAGCTATCTTACAATAAGTTGGGAGTTGGTATAACATGTAATTTCAACTTTTTAATAAACTAAATGATTCCATTTAATCATAAATCATTATATTCCTATATTTTCTTATCTTCTTCCCTCTTTATGACATCATGAACTAAATTAGTCCCTTTAAGCATTATTGCTATATCTTACTAGCTTTTGGAACACTAACTATCATCTTTTATTACCCCTTACTCTTTTTTGTTCTTAGAATATTTCTTATATTTCTTTTACTTGGGATATCTAAGGTTGTCAAGTATAGATGCTACCTGTACACCATCTTCTTGTCATACATACTATAATTTGGATTTATTTAAAATTGGCCATTATGTTTTCCCTTATCCTAACCATTATGTTTAGACAAAATGTATGTGAATCGTAGGACTTATGTTTAAATATCCTTTCATTTCTTTCGCTCTATATGGCATATACTCCCAATCATAATGCTAACTTGAAAAGGAGATAGTCCTCTACTATTAGTTATTGGCTTTTAGATTCCTACACCACTTTATTCTCTTATTCCTTATGATTGCAATAATAGTTATAGAGATTTTTAATTCTCAAACAAAACTCTTTAAATTATATATATATTAGAACAATAAATGGTTCTTAGTTTCATTCCAAATGTTGCATAGAATGTATATAGAACTTGAGTTTAGAGAACTTTAAATTATATCTATTGTGCTTAACTTATTTATTATGATGAACAAACTAATGAAAGTAGTCTTTGGAGATTTAAGTTTGAACTGTACTAAATTGCTCTTGTATTACAGATGAAGAGTCTCTAAAAACTTATAGCAATTTTTTTTGTTAAACTAACCTAAAGAGTGTCTGATCAATGTTATCTTATCTTTTAATTGTTGAAATTGGTTATAATTAGGAAGATTCTCCTAAATATCATTGAAGCCTTTGAGTTTTATATGCTATTCATTTTCTTTTAAAGGCTCTCTCACTTTGGCCTTCAGATTTAACACATACCCAAAGGTTTCTTTATTTATTAGTGATTGCCAGATCCTTTTAACTAGTAGGATCTTGTTAATAATCTGTATATACTAAATTCCTATACCTTCTTCCTCTTTTGATTTTTAATTTCTCTTAAACTTGCCTTTCGATTTCTTATTAGCATCTCTTATCTATAGGAAATTCCTTGACATTCTTTTTATATTTTCAATAATTTCATTGGAAGAAAGAAGAGGGATATCTAGCATCTATGGAGATAATTGAAGTTTTATAACATATGGCAAGCTTTCTTTTAACCAGAGACATATTCTTCTCTAAATTAACTCTTACAATGATTGTTAATCCTTTTAAGTTGGTTTGCAGGAACTCCCAAATAAATGATAGGGAGGTTTTTGATCCTCAAACATTTTAAGGAGGATAGATAATGGCTTAGATAATTAACATCAATAGAGACCATCAAGTATTAGAATGCTTGATAGCTTGCTAAAATATTTCGTATAATTTATTAGTAACTAAAATAAGTAAGCATCAAATCTAATAAACAATAGTAGGTCATCTACAAATGATAAATTGAATACTAGATTTTCTATGAAACTTGAAGGAAATATTCCTTCTAATATTGTGGTCAGTAAGTCCTATCAAAACTTCCATAAAAATTGCAAATGGATAGGGGGATAAGGAATCACTTTGCCTAACCTTTTTTCCTTCCTTAACCATTTGAGCTTATTTTAAATGATGTAGTTGTTATACATTTCTTGATCTAGTTTATATACTTTTATAGGAATCTAAAAACCTTAAGAGAGTGCAAGATAAATTCCTCATTGATTGAATTAAAATCCTTTCAAAATTTTATCTTTATTACATAGCTTTTAGTTAAGCTATTCATTTAGTATGCTTAGAAAAATTCTTGTTTTAATAGGATGTTGTCTCTAATGTTCCTTCCCCTAATTTAGGCTCCTTATGACTAGTTTGTAAAAGACTTTAGAATTTCTTTTAGTCTTTAAATCAATATTTTATAGATGATTTTTTATAAGGAGTTGCAACAAGTAATTGGGTTAAATTCTTTAAGAGAATTTAGTTTAGATAGTTTAGGTCCTAAATAGGAATAAGTTTGGTTTATTTCTTTAAGAAGCATTTTAGAGCTGAAAATTTCCAGTATGACATTACTGACCTACTCCTTGATCCATTACCATGACTTCCTGAAAAATTTAACATGATGCTCATTTTGTCCCAAAGCTTTATTAGAGTTTCATTCTTTACAACCTATGAGTAAACATGTCTTACTAGATCCTCATCTTGCTTATCAGAGATTGTTCTTCATATGAAAGTGTTAAACACCTATGTAGAAGAATAACTTTTAAAGTGAGAATCCAAAAGTGTTTTGGAAGTACATGAACACCTCTTCTTTGATTTCCTTTAGTTAGCTTTTATATAGCTTTAAAGCAAAAGCCATAATTCTTATCACCTTCTTAAAGGTACTGCACTTTATATTTCTGCCTTAATAGTGAGTTATGTGCTTCAAGTGCACTAACAGAAAGATCGTGTGGCATTTTCATTCTCCATTTTGGTTATATTGAAAGGATCCTTATACGCTTTATCTTTTATAGAGATGAGATAACTTCTTTTCTCCTCAATTTCAAGAACTTTATTATTTAGGAAACCATGATATAGAAGATTGAGATTTTTTTTGACTATGTGCAACTTCTTGATGCATTTATACCACTCATATACCTCTATTTAAGTTCTCATTCCTGATTCAATTACTTCCTCAAATCCTTCAATCTTTGTAATAAAATTAAGAATCTAAAAGGGGTAATTTAAGCAAGCTTTTTACCAAATTATGGAATTTAATTGGAGTGTGGTCTATATTGAAGGATTGTTAAAGATGGCCTTGTTGCCTTGAAATTCCATTATCCATTTTTAATTCACCAAAGCTTTATCTAGCTTCTTTCTTAAATACCACTCCCTTTTTGTTTATTATTCTAGGAAAAATGGTTCCCTTCATAATTAAGATCATTAACTCTATGATAATCAAAACTTTAAATTAACTTATGGAGCTTTTAACCCATCCTTTCCTCTAATTCAAAGTATAGAACATAATTTAATTCATCCAGTATTGTCCAAGGTACATCCAAATTAGAATCCATTTTTTAAAAATATTTTATAGTGAATTTCTTAGAATGGTAATTTGGCTCCAGATACAAAAATAAAAATAATTCTTTGCTTATTTTGCTTCAGAATAGCATACACAAGTAGAACCTAATCATTGAATTGGTAAATAGTTAATTCAATATTCCTTGGATCATATGCCACCATTATTCTTCTATTAAAGTGTGCATTATGAATAGTAGTAACAACTAGTTTCCTTAGATGAACGAAAGTTTCTTGCATCTATCCTTTTTTATTTTTTTTTTCAAAAGAAAAATTAACATTATCTTGAATGTTTTTAAATAGTTAAAAAGTATATGTTGCTTGTTAGGTTTATTGAGACCCCTACCATTTAATGCTAAAACTGACATTAGAGGGGATTTATGAGGTTTTTAACTCCTTTAGCCTTAGATTTGCTTCTAGACTTCATTCATACTAAAGTAAACATCTCTGTGCTCTCCTTGGTTGCTTTTTTTCTATCATAAGATATAACTTCTCCATTTGATAGAGAGTCAATCCCTACGTAAATAGTTTTTTTATCCTTCTTGAATCCTTATGTTTGATTCCTATTTATATTGTTCACCACCTCTATTATAGCTCCCATCCACCTATCTTTCTCATGGCTATTCATTGCCTTTTGAAAGTTAATTAGATCTCTATTACTTATAATGAGCATGAATGATACTGAATCTTCCTAACCAGATATATTTAAGGGTCTAATGGTGCTTCTTGCTTTACTTATGGGTATATTATGCTGATGATTTTTCTCTAGTGATTCATTACACATTAGTTCAGATTCTGATGGCATTAATAGTAAGTTTAGATGTAAAATTGGATTAGAAGTGTCAAGATAGTTTTTCTTTATGATGAATTGGAGGAGAAAATTTACAAAGAGTAACCTCAAGGATAAGTTAAATTAAAAGGTAGCATCTAGCATATAAATATAAGAAGTCACTATGTAGATTAAATTAATCTCCATAAGAAATGGTATAAAATGCTCCTATATGATTTGAATTGACTATAGGAGATATAAGTATGATTATTGCGTATACATTAAGAGTTTTGATTATAGATCATTTATTTTTTGCTAGATATGAATATGATTATTGCGTATACATTAAGAGTTTTGATGATGGATCATTTATTTTTTGCTACTATATATGGGTGATATATTGATTGTTGTAAAGAGTATGCATGATGAAAATGAACTAAAAACCCTTTTAGTTGAGTAATTTGAGATGAAGGATTTCGATGCTTCCAAAGAAATATTAGGAATTGAGTTTAAAACAATAAAAACCATAGAAAACTATGTTTATCTCAATCTCGCTACATTTAGAAGGTTTCAGATTGATTTGGAATGAACAAGGTTAAACCTATGAGAACTTTATTGGAAAATCAATTTAGGCTTTCCCTAAGGAAGTGTATGAAAATAGATATAGAGGTTAATGATATGTTTATGATACTATATGCTAGTTTTGTTGGATGTTTAATGTATATAATTGTCTGTATAAGGCTAAGATTAGAAGATGTTATTAATGAGGTTAGTAAGTACAAGTTGAAACTTAGGAGATAACATTGGGAAGAAAAAAAGTTGATATTTAGCTACTTGAAGGGTACATTAAACCATTATTTTTAACAATAAAAAGGTAATCTTTTTCTTATTCGATATTTGGATTTGAGCTATGCATGAGACCTAAATAGTAAGAGGTTTACCATAAGGTTTGCATTTACTCTTATAGGAGGGCCTATTTATTAAAAAAGAACATTACAATATATTATTTCCTTATCTACATTTAAATTAGTATACATGGCAAGGAATAAGGCTACTAATGAAGCATTATGGCTTTAATACTAGTGATCAATATTGAGTTCAAACACATTATGATATTGAAAGTACCATTTAACTGGAAAAGAATAAAATGTGTCATAACAGAACTATGTACATAAATGTGAGGATTCATAAGATTAAAGAGTTAATTGCATCTTATAGATCTCATTGGAAAATTTTCACACTTTGGAGAATGCAGCTGACATATTGACAAAGCTTGTTACCATTGAGAAGTTCAACCATTGCTTAGAATCGATTATTGTCTTAAGATGTTAAAAGAAGCTACAACCTAACTTATAAAGAGTTTATTTTCTATGATGAAGATTATGGTGTATGAATTATATATATGAAAATGCAATCTTAAAGTTTTGATAAGGAAAGAAAGTATTTCTTGAAAGACTTTAGGTGAACATGAATGACACATAGTTGTGTTCTAAAGCATGTTCTTCTTTTAAAATTAGAGGTGAAGACATAGATTAGAACATGAGTGTGTTAGCTAGTGAAGGATTTTTTGAAAAGGGACATGATTTAGGATACAAGTGTGTTAAAACCATTTAAATTTATATTGTTTAGGATATAGACATATTAAAAGCTGTTATTTATATATAAGTACATATAATGAGATGTATAGGTTCAAACATAGGTGCCCATTCTATGACAATTCTCAATGACTTACCCTCTATTTTTTTTCCTTTAGTGGGCTTAGTATTTCCGGCAATTGCAATGGCTTCTCTATCTCTTCATGTTCAAAAAAACAAGATTTTTTAGATTCGATTGGACAAATTTAATATTTCATATATATATATCTTTCAAGACTTAGGCTTGGGGCATAACACAAATATCGATTTATTCTAATCGGATATAAGATGCGGTTTCTTTCAAATCGAAACGAAACTTAGGCAAGCATAAATATGATATATGAGTAAATGAGCTACATTTCAAAGCTCATGTCTATATTTTGAAAGATTGTATTTTAGGTTGGGTACGGATGAATAATGTATTAATTACATTTAGATAGATGTGAGATTTCAAAATGTAAACGAGTTAATTGAATTTTGATAGCTCTTATACAAAAATATTCGCACTTAAAAGAATGCAACTAACATATTGACGAAGCTTATTACTACAGAGAAGTTCAAGAATTATGTATATTTTGTAAATGTCATAAGTTGTCAGACACAAATATATTGCAACCTATAAAGACTATATTTGTTAGACACAAGTATATTGCAACCTATAAAGACTATATTCTCTAAAGTGGAGATATTGTGTGTGGCTCATATACAATAACATGTAATATTGGAGTTTTAGGAAGAAAATTAGTATTTCTTAAAATTCTTTAGGAAAACAAGGTCTGGGATATAGGTAAGGCTAAAAAAAATTCCATTCTTGAAATTAGAGGTGAAGATACAAGCTAAAGATATAGATATGTTAGTATGGTAGACATATTTTCATAAGATATTTATTTTAGGATAAGACTGTGTCATATGCCATACCTTATGCTTAAAGAAGTCAATAAGACCCATAAGTTGAAGATAAATGCATGCTGATATGATGGAGGTGTTTCTATAAAAGATATGTATGGGACATTACCATGTCATTGCTCATATCTAAGTGCAAAGAGAAATAATGAGATTCGTTTAGCCTAACGATACCCAATAACTTATTGAGGCAAGTTTTTGATCTATTTAAAAAACAATGTTCTACAAGTGCACAGGTTGTAAGAGTAGTAGTGTAGGTGTCGATCCCATGAGAAATTAGTGAACTAATTAAATCCAAACTTTGTCTAAGGTTGTAAAAACATGATTTAAATGAAAATAAAGATAAAATAAAAATTAAGCAATCAAGTAAGGGTTTAAACGACAATAAAATTCTGAAATTAACAAAAGTAAATCAAAATGGAGCACAACCACCTAATAATTGAGATATCGAAACAAGAAAAGATCTAAAAATTATGAGAAGGGGTATTTGTCCTATCATAAAATGCTAACATAATTGCCTTTAAGTTAACTTGGTAACGGTCCTGGATTTGGAAGCGTGGATTACTCTCTCTCAGGTTATAATCACTAAACCGTAAATCATAAATCTTAATTGAATTATGAAATTTGCAATCTCTCAATTAACAAAATGCCTACACTTCTAATTAGTTCTTAAGGCCTCTAATACACTATCGGGTCCTCACACGAAATCTCTCTTCGTATAAATTATCGATGTGATTATTTATATGATCTATTAAATTGTTTAACTCTTATTACCCAATCTAATCATTTTGCTATCGGTTCACTCTCTCAATTTGTTACCGAAGCATGCAAATACAACAAGTAATCACAGTACCCAATGTATTAATATCAAAAGAAATCACATTAACATTAATTCAAGACTAAATCCCTAAAGAAGTTTAGAACATTATTAACAACATGTTCAACATTCTCAAACCCAAGTCATACATCAAGATGAAGTAAACAAATAAAAGAAAGTAGGAAAGAACTTGAAATGGCTGCGTTGGAGTGGTTTTGCAGATGCTCCTCTCCCCTTCCCTCCTTCTTCTCTCTTCCTTGTGTTATTTATCAAAGTGGCAAATGGAGGCCCAAAAAATTAGGGTTCTTTGCCCTCTTTGTAGTCTTTTCTATTTAGGGTAAAATCTAGGTTTTAACCTAACCCAAAAAGTTTGAAATAACCTCACAAAGTTGAATTTTCAAAGTTGATCTGTGTTTGCTATCGCGCAGGCCACGGTCGTGACTTATCCATTTTGCTTCTGTTATGATCATGGCCTATGGCCTATGCCTGGACCTTCTGCTAAACTTCCTAGAATCTTCTCCGTCCTTTGATATCTTATCTCAAACACTAACAAACACATCAAGACAACTCAAATACACAAAATTTAAGCTCAATGGCATGCTCTAACCTATAAAACACTCTTAACGCAAATATCTAACTACATATCACAATCCTAACCTAAACATGCACTAATCATTCAATTTAATAACTAAACACATACTAAACTACCCACTAAAACATTATGCAATCTACCCCTATTAACATCCCCAAACTTAAACTTTTGCTTGTCCTCAAGCAAATCAAAACACACCAAAACACAACATATACATATATGTAATAATGGGACAATGACATTAAACTTCATGAAACAAATTTAACTATAAACATGATCCTTCAAGTTGTTCTCACTTATTAACTTGTGAAATCTGTGCCTAAGTACTTTAGACCAAATATACATACTAATTAAGACCTTAATGTCAAACTTATTCATTCCTATCACTTACACATATATATTGATAATTATTCGATCAATCAAAATTGTAACTATCCTTAAGAGACTTTTTATAAGAAATCAGAAATCATGCTATTTACAAGATCAGTAGGATTTATTAAACAACACATTATTTTTGTTTATTTTATTAGCGTGAATCTAACCTTTTGATGTGAAGGAAAACATTTATGATGAACGTCCCCTGATTACTCAACTAGGCCATGTTTTTGTTAAGCGGCTTGGTTGCAATGTCATTATAGCTTTTTGACGTGAAGGTAAATATTTGTGATGAATGTCCCCCAATTACTCAGCTACATCACATTCTTAACTAGCTATTAGCTTTATTCATAAGCTGATTTGTTTCAAAAAGGGCCAGAGGAATAGTTATTTATTTAAGAATTACACAATTTTTAAAAAATATTTTCTCTCCTACCTCATTTCTCAAGCTAATCATTATCATGAAAAGATATTAACAACGCTACTTATTCGGTTGGCCTAAAATTATAAATGAATGTGGTAAATTCCTAGAGTGAATGAACCAACATCATATCCTAATTAACATGCATATTTAACCGAAACAACTTAGAACACTAATTTCATAATCTAATAAATCTTCACAAACTAAAAGACTATGTTCAAAGCCAAATCGATTATGTTAAGTCCTAGCCATTGACACATTTACATGAATCACATCATGCAAACCTAAACAACTAATATATAATATGGAAAATTTGCATTCAAAATAAAATATATAATTTATATAACATAACCCTCCCTACACTTGGACAACACATTATCCTCAATGTGAGAAGGAAAAATAACATACAAGGTGGGAATCAAAATATAATAATACGAAAACATAATAACAAAATAAAGACAAAAATGAAAAGATAAAGGTTAGAACATAAAAACCTATGATGGCAATTAAGGTGGTGATGGTGATGGTGTAACATACCACTCCCATTGAGCATAATCCCGAACATACGAGAGGATATTTGAGGATATACTATACAAAAATGATACATTAGGACAATCCAATTAACTAGATCTTAGACATCGAACATATCATAAGCATTCAAAATATTCATTTTTTCCTATTTCTTTACAAACATATAAGGTCACATATGACAACATAAATCATAATCCCTCAGAGACATCACATATCAGTTTTGAGTTCAATCTTAGTACAAACATATATCACAAAAGTTACACATTAGAGATATTGTGTATCATGATATGGGATGCTAATGTAAAAGACTCTAACTAGACTCCGCAGATTCATCTGATCAGACCTTTGAGCCATTTTCGTCCCCAAAATGTAAGTACTAAACTTCTACTAGATCGATTTAGTAGCTAGAACTCCCCTGAGCGTGGAATTTTTTTTTTTGCAATTTTGATGAGTTTGCAAACTCAGTGAGTGAACCATCATTGATGCACTCACACAAGTCATATCACAATTTATTACACTTCAATAAGTATATCATAAAAGCCAGTATTGCATATCACATCACATTCTCCATTGACTTTAACTATATTTCACTAATTGAAAGCAATTCAATAAATCATTTCAATTCAATCATATTATGCATGTAGGGATGCATATGAAAATGCACATGTGTTTTCATTCTCATTTTGTTTTGTTGTGACCAAGTGCCTATCAATGCAATTTGTTGTCCCATACCCATTGTGGTTATCGAGTTCATTGCTAAACCGTACCTATTGCAGATACCGAGTCAATGCTATCGAAGCCTGAGGCGCTTTTTTATAATTCTGAGCTCAAGTTCTTTTCTACACATTGGTCACCCTAGTTATAACTCCTTTATCTGATCATGCATTTCAATATGATGAGATGTATCATTTAATATTGCATGCTTTTAGTACCTTTCATTTCAGTGTGCTTATTCCATATGACTAACTCCTCGAACCTAAGTCTGACATTTATCAATCAGTTGTACACGCATTTCATATTAAACATACAATTCACATAGAAGCACATATAAGTGAGTTTACACATCTAAGTTGACTCACATTGCACTCCAGAAATGCTATTGCTTCGATGTTTCGGTAATGTTTAGATGTTGACGATCACCTTACGCATTTATCATCATGCAATACATACATACATACATAGTTCACAAATCACTAACTTGTTTAATAATATAAATATATAATCATGCATATTTATATGTGTCATGTTTCAACGCATGCTCAATTGACTTTCTAGGTAAGTATTCTTATGCATAGATCTTGTCTATTCAATTTGTGCTTATACACCTTAAGACCATTCAAACATTACAGCTTGTATACTACCATTTTGCAATCAGGTTTATACCTTTAAGTTAGTTTGATTTACTCCAAATTCATCAACCATACATTACACTTATCCTTGTATATTTTCATGAGCAAAAAGCCTCTTATAACACATACACAATTGTTACTTTAAATCTAGAATTTCAGCAAGCTAGATCTATACATTCACCAAATTTTTTCCAACAATATATATATTCATACATTTACCCAATTCTCATTCATAATTACCCCATGTTCTTCAATGCTCATTCATCTATACCTTATACACATTACTCAGGTCCTTAAGATCATGTTTGCATTAAAAGAACACATTTATTTCTTTAACAAATCATAATTTCCAACTTTGAATACAACCACATCAAAACAGTCCATTCTTTAGGTTATGACATCAATTAACTGCATAAACTTATCAAGCTCTTAACCAATTAATCAAGCAAAAATCTAGGCTCATTCCTAGACTTAATCAAGTCCAAATATAGCAATTTAGACTGAATTTTCTCTGCTGGTTCGACATGTACACAAGGCTGAAAAATTTGCCATCAACATCACTAATGTGTCTAACTTTACTACCTTCAATACTTCACGAATTTTACAAGCTTAGAGACATTACTAACACCTAAAATTTTCCAGATTTCATTTCCTTTATAGTTACTTCATTTCCAGTTAATATAAATTCCATATTGGTTACACTAAGGCTTACAAAATTCTACTCACTTATGTCATTAACATTCACCTTTTACAAACACACTTACTGCTCTAATTTTCCAGATTCCAAAATACCTTAATAACACCTAGCTTTAGGATGAATTCCTCATCAATTATACTTAAAATCCCAAATTATATCATCCATACAACATCCCATAAACTATTGTTTTCGAACGTGCAAAAATAGAGCAGAAAAGTACTCATTCATTCTTCGTTTTCCATCACATCTTTAACACAAACACCATATTCAATCCATCCCTAATTAGCCATAATAAAATTCAGCTAACATATACCATAATAGGTCAGTATTTTACTTACTTTATTAGCTTGAATGTCACCTCAAATATCAAGCTTGCTTAGCCTCACATGCAAGAACAATTTAAGAACATTGAGGGCGTATGATGGGTTCGGCCATGACTAGAAAATGAAGACAATTTTTGAGAACAAGATATGTATCAACGTTCAGCCTCTTTAGCTCTCTTTATGAAGGATTTTGCATGGTTTTGGGGTGGTGATGGACAGAACTAAGGCTGAAATTCAAGGGTGTGGGTGAGATGAAAGTTTTGGTAATGAGAGGGAGAAGAAGGAGAGAGTATACGGTAGCTGAAATTTCAAAGGCAAGGAAAATGACCATGACTTCTATATATATGGTGTGAAATGAGTGGTCTTTCTTTAAAGACAATTGTCATGTAATTAAGTAAGCTACATTTCCTCCTTTTTGGCTCCCAAATGTCACTTAATTCCTAAGCCATTTGTCACTTAGTTCTCCAAGCCATTTGTCACTCATTTGATAGGCTTAGTCATCCTAAATTTCCACATGTCAACTTGTCTTGCTACTTGAAATTTTTCCTAGGCTAAATGTACATATTAATTCATCAATCTTCCAATCATAACAATTAACTCCAAATTACTAATTGTAATCTATCAATTTTTTTATTGGTAAACCAAAATACATTAGAAGTGCACAATCGTGTCACAATCATTTTGAAACTTTCATACCCTGGAACATGTCAATTGAGTGCATATAAAATCTTTGCATTTTTCTTCTAAATCATAATTCATGTGTGTATGATAATATTAGGATTGTGAATGAAATCATAAAATCATCACCTAAATGCACCAAATTAATTCTATAATGATGTAATTCATGTGAATTAGTATTCTGACACTCTAACCCTCAGTAGTTTTAGAGACCAACTTGATCTGTGTTTAATTGTTGATACATTTAATTATTTACACTTAGCAATTAATGATACGAAAATGCTTAAGATACTCACTTTAATTTATATATGATTTTAGGTACAATTTAGAAGCAAAGAAATCAAAGTGAGTCAAAAGCACTACATTTAACCACTTTCTGAAGATTAATTTTCACTTGTCTTCATAGAGCAAGAAGAAGAAAACTAAAAGACAAGAAGAAGAAAAAAATCAAAATAAAAAGAAGAAGAATTAAAAGTGCTTGCTAGAAAAATGAACAAATAACAAGAGGGTAAAACGTATGTGATAGCAAGTTAATGAGCAAAACGATAGCATTAAGGAGCACTAAAATGTAGTCTGTGTTTTACGAAGACAAGAGCTACATTTCACAGACATTGGAGGATTTTTAGGATGTGTACAGTAGCTTGGGCAAATGATCTTCTTTATTCATCATATTAAAGCACAGTACCGAAGAAGGGAGCTATAAGAGAAGGGAGGCGTAAAAAAAAAGGGGCATCGATAGGTTTTTTTGAGTGGGTTGAACCATTTTCTTTGGAGAGACATATGGAAGGATAAATTCCCGACACCAGTTCGGAGGTGATATCAATGTCGACGACCCAGGTTAAGTGTATTTTACCATTTTTATTGTTTCTTTCTCTCATTAGGAATTGATTATGTTATCTTGTGTTAATTGATTTAGGTTTTATGTATGGATAATTGAATTTTCATTATTGTTCAGTATGAACCCATTGGGTATTATGAAAGGATGATTTTTAATGCATTCATTAAATTGTTTATTTGCAAACCCATTGTTAGAATTTATATATAATTTGTAATTATTATGTTGAAATTCATGTGTAGCGACTATGATTTGTAATCATTAGGGATAATATGACCTAGGTTAAATGACGGATCGTATATGATTGTTGCCTTAATTAATTAGCTTTTCTAATTTGCAATTCTATTGCCTAATTAATCTAAAGACCGTATCCTAAGTTATTCAGTGGTTAGGTTTAATTAACGATCGTATCTTAATTAAACAAAACCTAAGGGAAAATCGGGTTAATTATTAACCGACGATTAATAGTTGCTAAGAGAGGTTTAAGAACAACAAATCAATAAAATATGCTTAATTAAGGTGTAGGCCGAGATTGATCCAAAGAACCAGGTCCCTACCGAATTCTCCACTTTTATCATTTTTCACATGTTTTTTAATTTGTTTTTATTAGTCTAGTTTCAATTTATTTTCTTATTTCAAAATCCAAAACCCCACTTTTAAACCTAAACACCAGTTAATTTCATTTCATAAACTTTACACATACTCTCTGTGGGATTGACCTAGACTCACCACTACTATAGTAGTAGTCTAGTTATTTTATTTTGACTAGCATTATGATGCACTATAAATTTTGGTATCGTTGCCTGGGAGTGCGGTATTTTAATTTTAGTTTTTGATTTAATTGGTATTTTGTATATATTTATTTGTAATTGATTCCTTTTCAGTTATTTTGTGATCCTTTCTTTATTCTGTTTTGTGTCTATGATTTATAAAAAAATTCATAGATGGAAGTAATTTTTCTTTAACACTTCCTCTCAATCATATAAACAATGTTGGACTGATCAACCTAACTTTAGTTATGGATGGGATAATTAACAAAGTTACTTCCATGATAGTTTGCAGGATGCACAACAATTCTCTTATAGGCCAGAAGTTTCATGATTCAGGTATATCTCTGGGTTACTATATCAAGACCTTTAATGCTAACGATCTTCAATTTTAGCAGGGTATGCATCAGCTTCAAGAGAATATACAATAGACCCAATAGGATATCCCACAATTCCAGTAGGATGAAAGACAATCTTAGTCTAGTTGTTAAGATTCGAAGAGCCAACATGATTTAGGTACATCTTTAGAAGAAATGCTTAATATTATGACTGTTAACAATCTTCAAATTCAGCAAGACATGCAGCAGCTCCAACAAAATATTCAATAATTGTTTCAGTAAGGTGTACAACAAATTTGACAAGATGCTCTGCAATTCCAACAAGATGCCTTGCCTCAATGGGGAGATATCAATTATCTAAAACTGCAAAGTGAAGAGGAGTAGCTGTATCAATCCAAGGTCAACCCAGTGGATGTTTGTGCGGAAACTTTACAGAGTGATGAGGAGCTTGAGAATTTGAGAGCATTATTCAAGGAGTTACTTGTGTAAAAGAAGTTGAGGAGGAGCTCGAGGCAGAAAAAGACATATTTTTAGCTCAGAGGTAAGTACTGAGTCTATAATTATATTTGAGACTAACCTTTCACCTTTACCTAGCAAGTTGGAAGAATTAAACGAAGAAGAAAAAGACAAAGAGTCATTCAAATTATTTCAAAAGAGTGAGGACTCAGTCAAGATTGAATGTCAGAGGATAGGGAAGATGTTGAATAAGACAGATCATCAACTGAGACCCTATCCTGAAGAGCCTTACATGAAGGAGCTGCATATGACACTTGAAGATCACAATTTTGTCACGTGAGGAGGAAACATGGAGTCGACCAATCAACCCAAAACAATGGTGCTTCTTAGGAGGCCAATCAAGGGAAGTAAATTTCTTTTCTTTACATTTCTGCATTACTTTTTATGCATGTATATTTCTATGTTATTTTGTTTCTTGCTTGTTTTAAGTTTTCAATAAAAATGAGAGAAAGAATAAAACAAATAAACAAACATTTTCTAGTTTTCTGTTGCTTTTGGGATTATATAGTCATGAGTAAATAATGAATTGACTAGAGAATTTCATAGCAACTTTAGCATGTATTTTCAATCTTATAATTGGTCGATGTGCATTATCTTTAGAAGAGTAGTGACTAATGGTAGACAAAGCTAGTGAGATTTTGAGCCTTATTAGACTGACACATTCATATCAGTGTCATTGTCTTTTGATGATGTGTGACCTTCATGACATGTACAACCTGATTTTGCCTTGAATTTCTATTCGAGACCAATTTTTATCACATGCATTAATATGAAAATGATTAGGCATTCTTTGTTTCATAAACTACATTAGTTAAATAACCTACCTATTATATGATTTTACTTTTTAGTAAGCCCACTTTGAGCCTTATTAGCCTTTCTTTTTGTATCAATTACATTACATGCTTTATACTTAACCAAATGTCCTACCCAAGCCATAAAGTTAGTGGAACATTTGTGATTGTTGAGTTTGTGGATGTACAAAATTCTAAGTGTAGGGGTGTACATATGTAAGGGTTGGTTAATGTTGGGATGTTTTATTATGTCTTATCATTGAAATTCCCATGTTAATGTAGTTTCTTTTAATGTAAATAAAAGAAAGGAAAAGAAAGAAAGAAAAGAGAAAAGGGAAAAGTACAAGAAAAGAAAAGAAAAGAAAATGAAAAGAGAAAGAAAGAAAGAAAAAGAACGAAAATTTTTTTATTTAAATAAATTTATCAAGGAGGAATTGCATATGAGTTTGCAAAGTTATTCATGATTAATGCATCTTCCTAGAGTTGTAATGAATGTGTTATTTGAGTATGTTGAATATAAGGTAGATGTTGTCTTGGAAGTTTTACTCTTGTGATTTCAATATATGGTTGGCATAAATTATATGAGTGATTCCTTCGAATTGGTATATGCTTCACGTGGTTTGTGTGTGAGAGCTGAATGAGGTTGTGAAATATAAATGTTGCATTTGTCATAGCTGACGGTACCTAGTTTTTGATGAGTGTTGCTTTATTTCACTAGCTTTGATGGCTTTCATACTACTTGACCCAAATACATCTCACCTTACCTTTTCCCACATTACAACCTTGAAAAGTCCTTTAATTCATGATTTTACATGTGAATTTTAATGGTGGAGAAATGAAATGATATGCAAAGTTATGGATTGTCATTATCATGAATGGTGTTGAGTGTACTTATAGATATATTTTACTTAAACAAATTTTTCGAGTCTACTATTAGATTGCTCGATTTTTGAAGATGATGCTTATTGATTGATCATGAGTAGAAGCATTGAATGTTGAATTCTTGCTATGATTTTTAAAAGTCATTCATCTTTGGTTATGATTATATAGTCTTGGAAAATATGGGAAATGAGTCAATGTTTTTGGATCTTTAAGTTTAAATTTGATGTTTTGCCCGAGGATGACCAAAAGCTAAGTGTGGGGGAAATTGATATATGTTTAATTGTTGATACATTTAATCATTTACACTTAGCGATTAATGACACGAAAATACTTAATATACTCACTTTAATTCATATATGATTTTAGGTACAATTTGGAAGCAAAGAAATTAAAGTGAGTCGAAAGCACTACGTTTGGGCCATTTTTTTAAGATTAATTTTCACTTGTCTTCATAGAGCGAGAAGAAGAAAATTAAAAGACAATAAGAAGAAAAAAAAGGTCAAAATACGAAGAAGAAGAATTAAAAGTGCTTGCTGGACAAATGAAGAAATAAAAAGAGGGCAAAAGGCATGTGATAGTAGATGAATGACCAAAACGACAACACTAAGCAGCATGAAAACACAACTTGCGTTTTATGCAAACGATGTCCTGTGCTGTGTTAAATGTAAACAAGAGCTGTATTTCACAAATGTTAAAGGGTTTTTAAGATGTATACAGTAGCTGGGGCAAATGATCTTCTTTATTCGTCATATTAAAACATAATACCGAAGAAGAATGCTGCTAGAGAAGGGAGGCACAAGAACAAAGGGAGCTTCGGTAGGTTTTTTTTAAGTCAGTTGAACCATTTTCTTTGGAGAGACCTATGAAAGAATAAATTTTAGACACTAGTTTAGATGTAATATCGACGCCAACGACCTAGGTTAAATGTATTTTACCGTTTTTGTTGTTTCTTTCTCTCATTAGGAATTGATTATGTTATCTTGTGTTAATTGATTTGGGTTTTGTGTATGGATAATTAGATTTTCGTTATTGTTCAGTTATTTGTGTTTGAACCCATTGGGTATTATGAAAGGATGATTTTTAATATGTTCATTGAATCGCTTATTTGTAAACCCATTGCTAGAATTTCGATATAATCTGTAATTGTTATATTGAAATTCATGCGTAGCGACTAATGATTCTTAATCATTAAGGATAACATGACCTAGGTTAAATGACTTATTGTATATGGTTGTTGCCTTGATTAATCGGTTTTCCTAATTCATAATGCTACTACCTAATTAAATCTAGAGATCATATCCTAGGTTATTCGGTGGTTAGGTTTAGTTAACGATCATATCTTGATTAAACAAAACCTAAGGAAAAACTCAAGTTAATTATTAACCCACGATTAATATTTCCTAAGAGAGGTTTGAGAACAACAAATCAATGAAATATGTTTAATTATGGTATAGGCCGAGATTGAACTAAAGAACCGAGTCCCTACTAAATTCCCCACTTTTATCATTTTTCGCATGTTTTCTTTAATTTGTTTTTATTAGTCTAGTTTCATTTTATTTTCTTATTTCAAAATCCAAAACCTCTTATTAAACCTAAACACCAGGTAATTTTATTTCATAAACTTTACACACACTCCTTGGGATTGACCTAGACTCACTACTACTGTAGTAGTAGTCTAGTTATTTTATTTTGATTAGCGTTACGATGCGCTGTCATGACTATTACAGATGGTGTTGGAGACCAAATACGCTTAGGGCCTAAGATTATTGCCCTATCTTATAATTGCTTTAAAGGAATGAAATAGTTAGCAATCTAAACCATTCCAAATCATTAAAAACTTATTTTTAGAATGTAAAACAAATCTAACTACATGACAATTTCAATCTAACTACCAAACATGCTAAGTTATGGTCATTAGCTTGACCTTGCATCCTTCAAAACTCAGTTAGGCTCAATTATGAGTGGCTTTCTTCCACCCATATTTTCCAATTTTAGCTTTGTAGCTTATAAATAAGCTACAAATTGCAAGATAATTAGAAGTACAATATTGATAAAATTATGGAAACCAATTAAGTTTAGTAATTTCTTTTTTACTAACAAACTGTCAATAAAATGGGGAATAATAAAACTCCCTGAATCTTCTAGTAAATTCATATGTTTTTCCTATAAGAGGGTGAGTTGTTCTTGATCTTCTTGAGTTACCCTGTCTCCTCTTCTGCTTTCACTTTATGAACAGAGACTTTCATATCTACTTCAAACTTTATGTCCGTTGTCATCTATTTTTCTTCTTCTTGCTATTTTAAACATTTAACCACATCAATTTTCCTAAAAGAAGGTGGAGAAGGAATGTAAGGAGGTTCCTCATTCTTTTCTTCATCCTCTTTCTTAGTCTCTTAGTCCTCTACAAGGTGGGTTTTAGCTTATCTTTCTGCTAGTTCTTTTAGCTTTTTCCCACTCCTAAGTGTGATAGCTTTAAATTGCTCTTTTGGATGTACTTCCATGATGTTCAGAAAGCTTTCTACACTTCTCTTACAAAATTTGTTAGAAATCTATCTCATTTGATCCTTTAGGTTAGGAATAGAAGAGGCATAGTCTTCCATTACTTGCTTAAACTTCTTTTTTAGCCTCTTATGAGCTTCATCCATGTTCATGAGCTTATCCATGATCTTGTCCAATTTAGAATCCTATAAACTGGACTCATCTTGTTGAAATCCTAATAGGCCTTGATTTATCAATTGAGTACTTGTATTGTGAGACCAACAAAAATTTAGTTGGTTCTGTCACCCTATATCGTACTTGTTCAAATAAGAATGATGACCTCCCCGACCAACTTGTGCTTCATTGAAGTTGAATTGCCCCACATTGTTGTTTTCCACTAAGAAGTAATCAGCTGTGATATGGCTCTCTTGTCTGCATAACATGCACTAGTACTAAATTGCTTTGAATGGATAAGAAGAGGCAACTTTCAGGCTAGTCAATTGCTTAGTTAGGTTATTGACCTTAGCCTACAATGTTGTCACTGAATCTGTAGTAATCATTCCTTTTGTGACCCAAAAGGTTGACTAATATCTACTTCACTATTGTGCACTATCTCCTATAATAGATCATATACCTCTTCAGCTATTTTCCTCATAAATGATCCTTTAACAGCTGCATCTATACTGCTCCTTGTGGATGAATTAATTTCATTATAGAAGGCTTGCAATAGGAATTTGTTAGGTAGTTTATAATAAGGATAACTCCTTTGCAACTCCTTATATCACTTCCTCACTTCGTATAAAGACTCCCATCATTTTGTTGGAAATTGATAATTTCATTTATCAGTCTTGTTGTCTTCTTCAGAGGGAAGTACTTATCTAGAAAAGCTTGCACTAACTGCTTATAAGTCGTGATGTTGGATGTGTTGAGAGAATTCAACCATGCTTTGGCTCTATCTTTTAAGTGTAAAGGGAAAGAGCCTCATCCTAACATGATCTTCCAACATCCCAATATATCAAAAGGTGTCACAAATCTCTAAGAAATTAGCCAAATGAGCATTGGGATCCTCATTAGCTAATACATAGAATTGCACTTTGGTTTGATCTATGTTCAGTAGTCCTAGTTTGATCTCAAATGTACTCACTTGCATTGGCGGTCATGTAATTCCTTGATGATAGGCATTGAACTCTAGCCTCATGAAGTCCATAAGGGTCACACTACAACATAGTAGACATTTGACTATGTTTTTTTTGTGACATTCGAAAAATTATTGACAAAAGTTATCATATTGTGACGATTTCACAAATCATCATTAAAACTAAGCCTTTAGTGAATAATTAAAAAAGCATCACAAAAGGAACAACATTTTGTGATGAATGAAAAAAATCATCGTCAAATGGTGAATATTTAGTGATGATTATCGAAAATCGTCACAAAACGATCCATAATGGACTACGATTTTAGATATTAGTTGCTAAATTAATTTTTGGTGATGCTTTTCAGAAATCTTCACCATAATTTGTTAAACATTTTGTGACCAATTTTTGAAATCATTACCAAAGAGTTCACAATTGGTGACAATTATACAAAATTGTTATTAAAAAGACATTTGGTTTTTTGCTACGTTTTTGACATTGTCACTAAAAGTGACCATTCGGTAACGATATTTGGAAGCGTAACCAAAAGATCAACATTTGGTGACGAATTTTGAGAATCTTCACCAAATGTTACACATTCAGTAAAGATTTCTGAAAATTGTCACTAAATTGTCCACATTCGATGACGATTTCTAGAAATCGTCACCAAAGGGTTGGCATTTTCCAAAATTGTTAAACTAACATTTTTATATTCTATCATAGTAAAGATATGTTTTATTGGAGATTTGTTTTGAATGTTTACAACGTATTGTTGAAAAAACGCATACAACATAATTTTAAGTGTTAAACAGTAGTATTAATTAATCATTAATATTTACTAACATTGCAAAAATTAGTTATAAAAATTTAATAATTGTATCATTATAATAATATGATATATAGAGTAATACAAACTTTGAATTAGAAGTTTAACAATTCATACAGTTATAGAATAAGAACAATAAAAGTCCACACTCAATAGTACACAACTTGACCCCTAACTAGTAGAGAGGTTGTTTAACAAATTCTTACAGATACAACAATAAATTAACTTTAAAGTTGAGTCCGATTGATTGCATCAATAAATGACAATGATAGAATTATTTTTTTGGGATTCCAAGGGACATGAGAGTCAGTAAAGGTAAATGAGTCCCCAATGTCTGGATTCCCAAGAAGGGTTGCACGTTCGAAGGCCCCAATTGAAACAGTAATAGTTCTTCCCTTAGGTGGAGGATTTTTCTCACCCTCTTACAATAACTTTTCCGCTATAGCTATACTTGTAGAGGATAGAGTGAATGAGTCACTAGATTTAGTATGGAAGACAAGTTCTCCAGATGATCTATAAGTACGAAACGGTTTACTTAAAACACAATCAGTATAGAACTTAGATATTGTTATATTAGTAAACCGTTAAATGAACCGAAATTAGAGTGACATGCAACATGAATGACCAGACGAAGTTTGTGGAATTGACAAATTTTTCAAAACAACTAATTTTCCTATTCCTTTACGCACCATTGTGATATCGCTTCTGCCTTCATAGGCATACATGTCATCTTTGAAATTCAAGGAAGCTTAAAACAATATGTATTATATGCCATCAAATGTGAATATATATAATAGCTTCATAAATGGAAATGAGATGTACATAATAAGGTAAGTGATGTTGTTTGGATGATACTAAACACCTTGAAGCAGAAGATCGGCTATGGAAGGCAAACGATGATTAGTGTATGAAGTGGAGATTTTTTCTGCATTGTTTATTTTAGTAGGGACACTTTTGCCACATTCCTCCCATCGAAATTAATTAGGGCCATCTGGCACTAGTCGCCATATTGACATTCCTTGATTAATAATGTTAAGAGGTATATTCTGCAAATGTCGATTTAGAATAAAATGATGATATGTCCAATTTCGATGATAAATGAAAGTAGTCCAGTTTAGCACTTATACATCTTCAATATGCCTAATGATATGAAAGTTACCTTACTAAAATATCAGAAATCTATTATGTAGTTTGTATCACATGTAAAATTTAGAATTTAAAGTAGAATAGACATGACTATGTTCTTGATGTATAGAAATGTAATATTATTGATACTGGAATATATTACTATTAATGGAAATGAATTGAAGTAAAATACTCTTGAAGACCTTTCATCAAATAGTTATGAAGCTTTGATAAGGGAAGCGTTAAAGGTCATTAGGAAGAAGCCCATATACAAATAACAAAGACATACAGTAAATCATGTTTGAAACATAGCTATAAACACAACTTATACATCAGTTGCATAATTAAGAACTCTCAATAAGCACCTAAAGGTATAAGTTAAACTTAGCACAACTTTGCTGATGAAAATAGAACAAAACAATAATACCAATTCAGTTAATAATGGTTTTTTGACGGTGATGACCACAATATAGAACCCAAACAGAAGAGAGGATTTTGAGAAATGTTGACGACTTGAACAAGAATGGAGTAGCCTTTTATGTTTTTGTCTTTAAAACCTAATACAAAACGATGTTGTTTTTCTTGTTTAGGTAAACGATGACGTTTATCATTTACTATAGTTGTTTGGAAATAGTATTAATTAATTTGCTTCGATCTATTGTATTTGGTTGACAAACGTCAAATGTAGCCACTAATACATGGTTCATCGTAAAAGCCCACGAGTTCATAAATAATTTTTAATAAATTTATTTTCCTATTCCAAATAAAACATAATTTGAATTAAAAATTTAAAACTATTTGCAAATTAATTTGTTGATCATTCAAATAAATTATAATTGACTTACAATTTTCAAAAAATTATACATTTTGATTATTATAATTTATTATAATTTTAAAAAATGTGTTTCAAAAGATTATACATTTTAATTATTGTAATTTAGAAAAACTAAATTATAATAATTTAACAAGACATTGTAATATAATTAGAAAACCATTTCTAACAAATTAAAATTAAAGATTAGTCATTCCCAAAAATTAAGTAAAAAAAGAATAATTGCATATATAAGTGAGAAGATTAATTCAACATTTTATATGATGTATTGGGAATACCTCATATATATTAATCAATTAAGAAAATTAAGAAAGTAAAGAGATTACTTCAGCTTCGGGCGACGATGTGAAAATTTGGTAGGAAATTGTCTACCATTTGCGACTAAGTGTGAGGGTTAGTTGCGGATATGGTCTTCTGTGACTAAAATTACTTTGTCGCAAAAAATCGTTGGATGTTTAAATTAAATGTATCTTTTTACATAAATAATAAGGTTAATGGTAGATTAAGGGTTAATGGGTATATGTTGTCATGTTAGTGATGAATTTGGTTTAAATGAAATGTGGTTTGCAATCCTTATTAATTCAACTAATAACAAAAAGAAGATACAAATTTTTAAAAATTTCCCCATTTTATTTTGTTTATCCACCAAATTAAAAATAAAGATTAGTAATTCCCAAAAATTAAGCAAATCAAGGATAACTCCATATGTAAGTGTAAAACTCAACATTTTCATTTTGTTATTGATAATAGGAAAAACTCATATATGTTAATCAATTAAGAAAATTAAGAATGTAAAGAAAATGCTTGAGTTTTGGAGATGTTGTGTGTAATTGGTAGCAAAATTGGAGTGATAGGCGATGATAGTTTTGACCTTCGGAAAAAGATAAATGGTTTAATATTGGCGATGATTTATGAATTTGGTAGTAAAATATTGTACAATTTGCAACGCTATTTTATTTTTGTAGCAAACGTTTAACATTTGGCAACGAATTGTAGATTTGTCTCCAAATATACCAGATGAGAAAAATTAAACGACATCATTTTCATTCCAATTTAAGTCGCAAAGCCAAAGCCCTCCCTCCCTTTTTGTTTTCATCTTATTCCTTAATTCTCAATCGTTTTCTTCATCAATCTTTGTCGTCCGCCATCTTCATTTGTTCTTCCACCAATTGCTTCCATCGTCTCTTTACATCGTCTCTAGTTAACCGTCCATTGAGGTAGGTTGTCCATGCTCTGCTCTTGGGTGTTTTTTTTCTGCTTCAATTTTTGTTGTTTAATGGTTTTATGTTCGTCAGTTTTGTTACTGTGGATTGAGTTTGCTGCATTTATTTTGGTTGTTAATGAGTCATTGATTGTTTTTCTGTGTTAATGTTGGTGAATAATAGAAAAAGATTGCGATTTTGTTATTAGTTAAGGATGAATTTGTGATGCATACTAAGTGTTTGATGAAAGTTCCAAACCACAATTGCGACTTCACTGCTCCAAACCACCATTGAGAGAGGCTCGGTGCACTTAGATTGTGGCCTATTAAACTTTTTCTTAAGAGCGGTAATCCAACACCAAGATTTAGAGATTCACTTCCCAGTAATAAGTACGACTTTAGTTTTTTAAAACTTAAAAATTACCTGATAGGTCTTTATAAAAACTCAAAACTAGATATCTTTGCCGCTTAAAGATTAATCATAGACTTTTTTTTAATTTGAAATTAATCTTGAACTTTTATTATACAACAAGATTAATTTCAGATAAATCTATAAACAATTCTCCGATCAAAAACAATGAATGGAAAATCATAATTATTTATATTTTAGAAATTAAAATTATGACAAATATGAAGTTAATTAAATTATATTAGATTAATAAATGATAGTAAAATTGTGGTGAATGAGAATCAAACAACAAATTTTAATTCTAATTCTAATTTCGATTTTTTAATTCACCATTAAAGTGATATTTTCATTATCAAATTTTATTTTAATGGTAAATTAATTAGAATAAATCAATATTTTTATCATAGCACCCATTTCTATTTTCTTAATTTTTTGCTTATCCTCGTATAAAATGATTTATTTACCTACCAAAAAGGCAAAATAATTTGCTTTCATCTAAATTTTCTACGATATTTTTCAACTCCTCAACACAAGTTCACTTATTAAATTCGTGATAAAATGCTATTCATTATTAGAGACTTACTAGCAGGATGAAAGTCAACAACCTATTTTTAATTTTTATAAAATCACATATATATGAGTAAAGTTCTTTCTAAAACATATTCCTCTTAACCACAAAGCTAAATCAACTTTTTATAACTCAAATTTAAGTTAATACATAACATAATAATTACTAGAAGTCTATTAAAAAATCCTTTTAAAGAAATAATAGAATACATCTAAATAAAGCATGACTCAATAATCAATCCTCCCTTATTTCTTTGAACTCCTCCTTTATCAATTTCTCATTTGAAATATACAAAGTGACATACTGTATTACTAACTAGGAAAATTATAAAAAACATAATAAAAATAATCTCCAACAATCATTATATGTAAGAAAAATCATAATACCGTGCCTAAATGACACTACTAACCTGTCTTAAATACTTGCCAAGGAAAAAAGTAATGTTAATGTAACATTTATAGCTTTGTAGCATCAACTAATGGACATCTTATATCTACCAAGTGTAGGATTAATTCGCTCAGCTACTAAAATGGTACCTGATTTATTCTAACATAGACTAATTCATCCCAACTAACAAATTAGTGCTAACAACAATTTAGCTTCGAATAATTCATCTACGACAACAAAATAGTACTTACCTAATTTTGCTGTCGAATAATAAGTCGTGACTTGCTGTACTCATCATCATAACATATAAAATTGAATAAAATTACTTCTTATGGTCTCAAATTCACAATATAAAATTGAATAAAATTACTTCTTACGGTCTCAAATTCATATAGTGCATACATAATGAGGCACATAACTATGAAAATACATCCGTAATTAATTATGAGCAATTATACGCTTACATTGATAACTAAAATCATAATTCACATGCTTATTTAATTCTCTATGTCCATAGCTTATGCCGATAATATATAATTTCTCATAACTTAACCTTTAAAACCATACATTTAACAAAATTCTAATTATGCCATTAATTTAAATTAAGATCCTTCATTAATTTTCCTAAAATCAAAAACTAAATATTATAAGTTGTCATATGGCACATAATAACATATTTCATATATACAAACATCAAAATAATACCTCTAACTTTTGTATAAAAAATACTTAAAATCTCTTTCTAAAGTAAAAATATCTACTTGGACATTGTCTTAAATGTGTAGAAGTTAAGAAAAATCACTTGAATTATTGTATTATCCTTTAAAACAGCCAATCCTTTTACCTCTCCTCTCTCTTTTATGTCTTTGTAGGATTTATTTTTGAAAATTGTATATTTTCTAAGGATTTAGTTGCTTTTAAAAATTGATTTTTGAGAGATTAAAGTGAATGCTCACTTCTTGAATGTATACATCTATGAAAATATACTTCTTGAATGTATACATCTATAGGTTAAAATGATTGTTTGGTATGTGAGAAATCTTTTTGCTTTTAAAATACTTTATCAAATTGTTCAACATCCTTTGTTATGCTTTAAATATGCTTTTATAGTACCATAAAGAAGAAATTTTGTATTTAGTTGGTGATTTTATATAGGGTTTATTTGCAGATTCTGTGTTTCTCTGTTTGATTGGAGCCAAAATCGCAGAATTTGTGTGTCATCTTCAGATATACTCTCTATGCCCACCACATGTTCGACAAAAGCAACTGTTGTTAATGCGAATTAGTAGTAACCATTATTCTTATTACGAATAAGTAGTAATCATCTTACTCATTAGCTTGTTGATTAATTGTTTCATATATCAGTTGTCATTTCATTTTATTGTATATTGTTTACATAATTGGTGCGTATGAATTGAAACAATGTTGTTGAGTGGATAGTAAATAATGCCACATTCCTTAATTAAATAGGTTTTTTAACATAATATTAAACAAAAAATGCATGTAATTAATAACTCAGTTATCTTCTTTTACCAGTCCAGCTAAATGGATAAGAGTTGGATGTGTCACCGGTCAACTGAATATATAGAAGGAGTTAATAGTTTCATGCAATTTATAAAAGATCAAATGGGTGATGAATGTAGTATTCGTTGTCCATGCATCGATTGCTTAAATGTTAACTTCAAAAGTCACGATGTGGTATATAATCACTTGTTGATCCAAGGCATAGATAAATTCTATACTCCATGGCTTTATCATGGTGAACGTAGGAAAGTAGGTTGTAGTAGAAGTGGCAGTACATGTTATGATGACAGTTACAATAATGATGTTGATGCTTGTGATGTGAATGATGATGGTGATGATGGGATTAACAAGATATCAGACGATTGTCGAAATTATATGGAGACTATGAATGAAACAGGAATGCTTAATATAATTGGTAGTATTACAGAAGATAATTTTAAGAAGTTACTGAAAGTTGCTCAAGAACAATTATATCTAGAGTGCTCTAATTTCTCACAAATATCATTTGTTGTGAAGTTGTTGCATTTGAAGGTTTATAATAAATGGAGTAACAAGTCCTTTGACATGTTAATTGACTTACTAAAGGATGCATTACGTATTAGACACAAGTTGCCAAAATCTTACTATGATGCGAAGAAACTGTTAAGGGACCTTGGATTAGGATATATTTCAATTCATGTTTGTCAGTATGATTGTGTTCTTTTTTGGATGGAAAGTAAAGATCTTCAGGAGTGTCCTATTTATGGTACATCAATGTGGCAGGTGGATAATGGGAGAGGGAAAAAGATACTGAATAAAATCCTTAGATACTTTCCTATTAAACCATGATTACAAAGACTTTTTATGTCAACAAAAACAGCCATAGATATGAGGTGGCATAAAAGAGAAACGTATTGATGATAACATTATGCATCATCCAGCAGACTCAATGGGATGGAAAGAGTTTGATAGAAAGTTTCCATAGTTTGGACTAAATTATTGTGATGTTCGACTTGGATTAGCCTTAGATGGATTTAATCTTTTCAGTAATATGAATAATTCATATAGCATGTGGCTAGTGATTCTAGTCCCATACAATTTACCTCCATGGAAGTGTATAAAGAAGCCTTTTATATTTTTGTCTTTGCTTATTCCAGGACCTACTGCTCCTGGTAAGGACATCGATGTATCTATGCAACCATTAATTGATGACTTAAATGATCTATGGGAATTTGTATTACAAACTTTTGATGTTGTTGAAGGCAAAACATTTATAATGCATGCTACTGTTTTATGGACTAAAAATGATTTCCTAGCTTATGGGAATTTATCTAGGTGGAGAACTAAAGGGTGTATGGCTTATCCTGTGTGTAACCATCAAACATATTTAAAAAGGATACGAAGTAAAAATATGTTATATGGGTCATCGTCGTTATTTAGAACATGGGCATAGATGACGAAGAAGTAAGCAACTTAATGGCACATCAAAGTTTAGGTGAAGCTCTAATGTAGCTGTCCGGTGATGATATTGTTTACTAGCTGTCACATTTGGGTGACATTACACCTGGCAAACACCTAAGTAATAAAAAACGTAAGAGAAATGATGTCGAACTGAATTGGACAAAAAGAAACATATTTTTTAACTTGTCGTATTAGAAGGAATTACTATTGAGGCACAATCTTGATGTCATGCATATTGAGAAAAACATTTGTAAGGTCATTGTAGGGACTGTCATAGGAATTGATGGGAAATCCAAAGACACAATTAAGGCTAGACTAGACTTGGAAGAAATGAATATTAAAAGGATTTACATTTAAAAAGAAGAGATGATGGCTCACACGTTATTCCCCCTGCTTGTTACAACGTGTCAAAAAGTAAGAAACAATCATTTTGTCAGTTCCTCCAATCAGTCAAATCTCCTTATGGGTACGCATCAAATATAGGCCGTTGTGTGAATGCTAAAGAGGGAAAAGTGTCAGGGTTGAAAAGTTATGATTGTCATGTACTTTTGCAACGACTACTTCCTGTTAGAGTACGTGGTGTTTGCCAAAGGATGTGTCCATTACTTTGGGTCAATTGGGAGAGTTTTTTAAGCAATTATGTTGCAAGACACTTGAAGAGCATGATAAAATGGAAAAAGACATAGCAATGATTTTATGTAAGCTTGAACTATTATTCCCTGCATTATTTTTTGATGTTATGGTTCATTTGGTAGTTCTCTTACCATATGAAGCAAAACTTTGTGTACCAGTTCAATTTTGATGGATGTTTTTGATTGAAAGGTAATTCATATTAAATTCAACAAGTTTTTTCTATGTTATTTGTTCGTAACAATTCCTAAGTTTATAACTATTTATGTTCAGGTTTTTATGCTTTCTTAAGCATTATGTACGTAATAGAGCTCGACTAGAGGGGTCTATTGCAGAGGCTTATATAGAAAATAAATGCTTGAAATTTTGTTCAATGCACTTAACTGATGTAGAGACAAGATTTAATAGACTAGAACATAACTTTGATTTTTATAACTGTAGTGGGTTGTCTATTTTCTCCCAAAAAGTTAGGCCACTTAGTGTGGGTAAATATGTGGAGTTAACTAAAGACGAATTCAAAATCGCCCATTAGTATATTTTGAACGATTGTGAGAAAGTCGATACATACATAGAGTACATATATTCCTTTTCATTCAAAAAATCATATTACAATTTTCTTCATTCACTTTGAGATCTTATTGCCATTGTCTTTTTTAAATAGAGAGCACAAAGACACAATTCGCAGCAAAGGGATTATTAATGTTGAAGAAAGGCATTAGTAGAAGTTTCTATCATGTTTTAGAAATCGAATAAGTTTCATATTGATTACATATTATGAAAATATGAGAATATGTCTCATCCTCATACTTAGTTTCAATTTCTCGTACAGATGATACGGTTACATAACCATAACATGTAAGAAGCGACAACATCATTATATAGTTTGGCATGTGGGCCTCATATTTGTGGGAAGAAATACACAAGTTGCATTGTTAATGGGGTGAGATTTTACATACAAGATCAAGATAGTCAATTTAGAAGTCAAAATAGTGGGATTGTTATTGAAGGATGTCATGACGACGAAATCATTGACTTTTACGGTGTTATCTCTAAAATAATAGAGTTACATTACATCAAAGATAAGAAGGTTGTTCTATCTAAATGCAAATGGTTTGATATAACTGACATGAAACTTAACAAGCATATTACTTGCATAAATGTTAGTAAGACATGGTATGATAATGATCTTTTTGTCCTTGCAGGTCAAGTTAGACAAGTTTTCTACATCAACAATACTATATTGGGTAGCAATTAGAAGGTTGTTCAAAAGTTTCAACAAAGGAATGTCTTTGATTTTTATGAAAGGGATATTGGT